>OMLB01026111.1:7065-21831 GCA_900302555.1 Myripristis jacobus
TGCTGTCTTCCACCTGGAGCAAGTAAAAACACTACACACACACACACACACACACACACACACACACACACACACACACACACACACACAAAGACAAGATAAATGAAGGCTGGGTGGGTGTCTGTTGTTGGACACTTGATTGGGCAGGTACTAAGGGAGTGTCTGGGGTCTCCGGAGCATGTCCGCTCTGATAATTATGTGTGTCCATGAGCCTCTGTGTGTGTGTGTGTCAGTGTGTGTATGAATGTGTGCAGCTTCACTAAGGAGGAGCTCTTAGCCCAAATTGCTGTCTCTTGTCTCATTGTCAGAGTGATTATGAAATATTGTTTAATTTACTGGGCGGTAGAGTCTTCTGTGATTTTGATGAATCGGGGCTTTTATTTCTTCATTCCCTTTATTGTCTAGTGGTTAAGCGTCGAGTGTTTGCACGCTCGAGTGTGTTGAGCGCTCAGTTGGTACCCGTGTGAATAGACCCTACAACATATTACAAACCACACAGATACAAATGTGTGTGTATCGTGCGGAAATATTAAAGGAAAGGGGAGGGGCCGTAAGTGATGCCTTGCTCAAGGGATCGGTGAATAAGGTTGATCATATGCAGCTGGAACATCTCCTGTCTTATAATTTGCTGTAGTTTACCTAATGATGTGCTTTAAAATGAAGTAGACCAAAATCAAAACCTCATATCCGACTCTCTGTCCTTCAATGACCTGTGTGTGTTTTTTTATGTGTGTAGAAGGTGCCAAATGCTGTAGGATTCACAAACCAGTGTTAGACTGGGTAAGAGAGTATTTAGAAAGTGTGCCAGAGGAAGTGTGTGTGTGTGTGTGTGTGAGAGAGAGAGAAAGGGAAAGAGGGATAGAGGGAGGCCTTTGCCCACTCTAATTGATTATACAGCTATCGACAGGGACCCAGAAAAACAGGCGCTCGCTTTCCCCCTGATTGAATTAAACACCTTTTATGGGGCAAATCGATGGGGCGGAGATGATAAGGGGGCGGATGAAGGGATAAAGGGAGAGGAGGGGCAAGTGTTATGATATGTGGAGGTGAGATCTGTCTTTAGGGCATGCTCTCTCTCCCTCTCTCTCTCTCTCTTTCTCTCTCACTGACACACACACACACACACATCCTCCCACAGACAGGCGGGACGTCCAATGCTGTGTTGTAATTCAGGCAAATCAATGCTTTTAAAGCATTTAGCCATGCCTCGTGATGAAGTACAGTCAGAATTGGCCGGTCAAGCAATATATGTCCCGGGCCCGTATCAATCATAATTACAAGGCCAGGCTGGGGCAGTGTAGTGGATGGACAGAAGGACTGACTAGACTCTACTTCCCCATTCTCTCATTTTATAGTTTGATCAAAGACAAATTGTAAAAAAAAAGGATTGCCTATCAGATAGGCACTGAAGGGCCATCTGACAGAACAACAAATGCCCGTCTTGCTTGCATTTCATGCTGGATTGTTGGATTGTACACATTTTCCGTATTCAAGCCTCATCTCTTCTCCATCTTCTCATTTTGCAGTTTTATTCAAATTTGGATCATAAACTATGGGGGAGTTTAGACAACTTCGACTAGTGGCAGAGGAGCCATACCTCACGTCAGCCAGCCTGAGTTGTGAGCCAACAGATGCTGCCAAAGTGACATCATACCCACAAAACTGGTATAATCAATAAAAAATGGGAGGCCTCAGATCGTTTTTGAACCCGGCTGTCCTCTAATTAGTGTCGACTGAGCCATTCCTCCTGGCCTGGATTGCTTTCATAGAGTCCTGCTAGTTAGGAGCTGGACTGTATGACCTCATGTTGCCATGAGGAGACCCCCGCCTGTTGCCAGTCCTAATCAGCTCCTCGGCCCATTCATGAGTCCACTATGGCCACATTTAGTGACCACCAGCCCCCTACCAGTGACCCCCACAAACCACCATGCTAACTCCTTAGCCTGGCTCGGCCAATCAACAATGCTGCCAACACTGGCCAAACCAATTAAAGTGTCTAATGAGCGTCTTGTATAACACTAACACACCCATTAAAGAGCGTTTAAAGAGAGCACAGGGGTATCGGGTGGAGGGCTGCGGGTTATGGTGTCATGGCTTATTAGTATTCAAGCAGCGTTTGGTTTCCATTAAGGCTGCGTTCACAAGCGCCTCAGGTGTCTTGATGGAATCGGCGCCGGTGCTGTGATGATTCACACGTCCAAGACTTTATAAACAGCTTTCAAACCGATGAGAACAATCTCCCCTCATAAAGAGCGCTTTTCGATTTCATTTGTGAATACGGAGATGTGCCGAAAAATAAATAAATAAAAGTATGCGAATGTGTTTGAGAAAACAGTGACTTGACAGTATTACGCAGGCACTCAGTTTAATACCCAGCCATAATATTGCTGGGGGAACGGGCCCAGGGCGCTACTCTCTTTTATTAGTCATTCACTGGGATTATGGACACATTGCTTCCATTACCTAAGAGAGAGGAGCAGAAGCCCTGTCCCCCTGGGGATAGTCAAATAACTCTCACACACACACACACACTGTCACACACAGACTATGGCTTAAATAGATCTGAGCATCAGTGAACACACACACACACACACACTCCTTCATCATGATGAACACAGGCCTCTATGAACCCTTTTTACCAGTAAGATAATTGAAATCAATATTGCATGTAAATAAATGGCAACATAAAGGGATCTGTGATAAAGTGGCTGAAAGACATTAGATTAAAGAGGCATACTGTATATGCATTTCCACGGGAATATTTTTATCTGTCTGAAGTCTCCACGGTCTCTCTGTTTGTTTGTCACAGTCAGGCATTATCTGTGTTTGTGTCTCTCTCTCTCTTTTTCTCCATGTCTTTCATCTTTGAGTGAATCTATTAGATCTGTGTGTCCTGCGCTGGGATGGGTGGAGGTCACATACTGATACCCACTGATCTAATCAAATACATGTGCTCAACATCCACACACACACACACACACGCACACACGCACACACGCACACACATTCAGTTGGTTTGACAGTACTGATAAAATGAGGTTGATGGGTGGCTGAAGAGAGGAAAAAGATGGACAGATGAATTTGATTTGTCTCAATGCAGGTGAACTGCAAGGTGGCTAGGGGCTACATTAGGTCATTACTATTACAGCCATGAATGCATGTATCAAAGTAAATCAATTACAAATCGATAAGATTCTTCAATTTGCATAAATTGGACTGTTTGGAGCAATAAAGCTCGTTCCTCCTTGGCTCTCTCCTCTCTCTCTCTCTCTCTCTCTCTCTCTCTCTCTCTCTCACTCACTCACTCTTCTTTCTTTCTTTTCTGTTTGACATAGATCAAGCATGCTCTTCACCTTCCTCCTCCCTCTCTGAGCCCATCATCCCCCCATCTCTCTCTCTCTCTCTGACTTTGATGTGACATTGCTTACAATACAATGTAACGGTCTCTGGGGATGGAGATCTGCATCAGTCCATCATGTCATTCCGCACATATTGCACAAGTTCAGATGAACATGCTTCTGCTGACCTGCTGTGGCATGACACATAATTCGGTTTTGTACTCACTGTGGCTAGAGGTGCTACATTTACAGTTTATGCTGTTATCTGGCATTCTTATCCAGTGAAATTTAGAGCAGGAGCAACAGCAGAATAAACTTCACTTCTTAGATAACAAAACTTACAAGAAGCCGTTAAAAAGGAGTGCAAAGGTTTGAGAATTTGAGAGCAAACTCAGCAGGTCGAGGAACTAGCATAAGGTTTTGTGTGGAAAATGTGACATGGCGTACCTCTGAAAACAGGCAAACAGCAGGATACAACCAATAAAGTCTCTTCAAAATAGCATCACTGGTACTATGACTGAGGCTAATGACTGCAATTTTGAATCTGGATCATTTTATCAATCAACACCCCACAGGTTTGCTTGCTCACACTTGTGAGGCAGCGAACAAACAGACATCATACACTAGAAAGTAACTGAATAAAATCCCTGCAGGTGAAAAGGAAATGTTTTGTTTTCTTCAAACAGCCGCCTGAAAGCATGAGTTGAAATTCATGTACAAACGCTTATCATTTAAGAGATTCTGGCTGCATGAGCAGGAAAACATGAGGAGTGGAAAGCAGCCGCCTCTTGACATCAATTCGGAGAATTAATGTGTCCAACAAATCTTGTTGTTTTATTTCCACCATCACGCAGTGCCTCCATTATGTGCTTTTAGTCATTAGGGCTGATATTTAATGATTGACACACAGTTAAAGTGCACCCCCAGTGCATCACTTATCACAACCTGCTCACATGCACTCCATGCACATACACATGCAAGAATGCATGTATGCACACACACACACGCACACACACACATATTAATATTTACTCACTTAAACACACAAACACACACAGCCAAGCACCCACTCTCCTAAACCCCAATGTGGGCATAAATTTCTCCAGCTGTGACTTCAAAGACAAATAGCCAATAAAAGTGCCAGGGGTGTTCACACACATGTTTCTGGCACAATCAAATCAATTTCCTCTAAGTAGCCATAAACATGTTCTCTTTTAAAAGGTGTGAGAAAGGTCCCATTATCCCCGGGCCCCTGGCCTTCTCCTGCACCCCAGAGGCCTCTCCGTGGGGGTCAGCATCAAGGCCTAATCTGTCTCAGCCTGCTACATCCATCTCTAGATCTCAGACACAGAGAGATCAGGACCCAGGCCATGTCGAAGCCTTCTGATCACAGACTTATGTCCATTAATCAGTAGCAGGCAGACCAGTAACAAAGAGATTGCCTGGCAGGGGGCTAAGGTCCAGAGAGTTTCCCCTGTCCTACTTCAGGACCCGTGCTGCCCTCCAGGCCTGCAGAACATGGAAGACCAGACAAGGGACTCTAGTGTCCTATTAATTGGCAATGGGAGTGATCGACTTTGGACTTTCCGGATTCAACAGAACACTAAACTACGTCTGTCTGTTATCCCCTTGCTTCTGTTCGTCATCCCTCTTACACCAGCTCCATTTGCTCCATTGTAATGCAGTTACTGTAGTGCCTTCAAGGGGGGTGCAAAGACTACAATTACCCTGGATGTCCTTCCCATGGTGAATGATTGTAATTGTAATTGACTATAACCACTTTTTGCATATAAACCCCATGTAAAGCACTCTACCCCCACTTTGCTACCCCTCCCCACTCTCTCTCTCTCTCTCCCCCCCTCTTTCTCTCGCTCTCTCTCTATCCTCCTTCACTGTCTGGTAAACCTTGGGCCCCCGGCTTATACTCATGGGAGTTGACGCTCAGCTCCTACAAATCCAGTTAATATTCAATGGCTCATTAAAGATTGATTGGGAGCTGTAAAAGGGAAAATCACACACATATAAGAACACCAAATCCTGCCTTTAGCTTGTAATTGTACTTTATGGAGGAGCTTTGGCCTGGCTGCTCCCCTGGTCCTAGTTAGTGAAGGTAAGGGATGTGTAGACCTGCGTGATGGGGACTTTGGCCTGGCCCGGGTCGACCCAGACCTACCCAACCTATAAACACCAGACCGGGGCAATCAGGCATAAGATTGCCCCCCTGAGAGAGAGGTTCATTTCTACTGCTGAAATATTCAGGAGTCTGGGCATGCCCTAAGAGACTAGGGCTAGCAAATCTTAGACATATGCTGGTAGAGGTAATCCCTCTGCATCCCAGTCCAGGTGATCCCCCAGTTTATTGACAGTGAAACAAACCAGCACCAGCATTCCTGCAAACAAATATATGTGCGTCAGTGAAGAAAAAGAGAAAAGATTGCCTGATAAAGTCTTCATTTGATTTACCTAAATTATAGCTATATTTATTTGTACGCATTTAATTATTTTTTTTAAAGAATCCATGTAACATGGACTCTGACTTTTCCTCTCTTGGTCAGTCTGTCTTGGCGTCTCGGTTTCTGTGTTTTCCTCTCTCTCTCTCTCTCTCTCTCTCTCTCTCTCTGTCTCTCTGCATCTGACCCCTGTCACCCTTCCAGTTTCCCAGGAGCCCCTGAAATAGACGCCACAAACACAATTTCCGTAATGTCATTTGCAGCACGGATGAAGGAGAGAAAGTCCCGGCTGTCAAAGCCACCTCAACGCCACACCGAGAAACACAACCCGACACATGACAGATTCTTAGGTTTGTACAAATGGACAAGGCCCCAGCTCCCCTCCGCAGCCCTTCAACCCCAGCCCCCAACTCCCTCATCTCCTCCCTCCACCACCCTAACCCCCATCGCCTTACCCCTCTTTCCCCTGCTCTTTTCAAGCCATTCTGCCCCCAGTTTGACTCAACCTCTCAAAGTGTTGCTCCCTCCCTCTCCCCATGTCAAATGGGCAGAAATTACTGCATTATTAACGGTGTTTCGAGGGCGAAGTCATCTTATCAAGTTAAATCATGCCTTGCTGTCACATGATCTTTGCCCTCATGGTTTTGATGCACAAATATGAAGAGTTCAGTTATTGAAAAATGGGCCAATCCAGTTTTTTTTTCATTTTCACCCCCAGTGTACTTTCTTTAATATGAAAATATTTTAATTTGTGTTAAGTATGAAAGTATGCAGATAAAACATGATGTTTACATAATCACTCATACATTTTTTTGTATTGTAATAATTGTCAGTGAATTAAATTTTAGTGAAATTAAAATGTTCCTTATTTTGCTAAAAACACCTTGAAGTTCTCTGGACACTTTTGAAAACCACATTTTGAAAACCTTCCCCCTTTTAACTGTTGAACTAATATAATCGGTTATTTGTTAATCAGCAGAGTTACATGTTACATAAAGTTAAAAGTAAAAATTTGTTTTCATGTTTTCCACATCTGTCATCACCCTTTACAATGTCTCCTCTCACTTCAGTACGTGCTGCTGCTCGCTGGCATTGTGAAGAAAGGCAGGATGCTCTCAATCATTGGGCCAATCAATGGAGATGATTGGACCAGTGAACAGGAACACATTGGGTTAACACCTCCAACCTGCGCTGCACCTGATGTGACCCACAGACACCCGGAGTGTGCTCACATCCCATTTGTCACCGTCGTTTTCCTGGAACGGGGGAAAAGATTGAGTGGGCCACCATGGAAATATGATTTTCAGTACGCATTGTTAACTCGCCAGGGAAAGGCTTTTGCCAAATTCCATCAAAGTGTGCAACTGTGTATTAAATGACTATCAAAGGGCCAGCCATCATTTTTCATGCTGTAACCACGGTGTGCCCCAGGGCCAGACCCTCTACAATCACAAAGAGGGCCATTGCTATTGATCCACTGTGAAAATGTGTTGACACTGGTTATTGATAGTGGCTTAGACAAACAGAGGCAAGACAGTTGAGAGCTTTGAATATGAAGTCGTGGTTAGTATATCAGAGTGCCGCATGGCGCGTGCAAGGGTCCAGGTTAATACAGCCACTTGCTCTGTGTACAGATGGATAGGAGGCCTACGAGTCTTTTTCTTCCCACGCTATGTCCAGAAGTTTGCCGCCATAGCAGCCCATATGGAAGCAGGTGGGCGTGGGGCTATGAGTGGGTGCGATGGGGTCCCAGTGGGCGGCGGGTCATGGATCTGCGGTTGATGAAACATCAGAATCTCCCACAGCAGAGAATGGCCGCTGAATGCAGTGTTCAGTGTGTAGGAAGAGAGCTGGTTAAAGTTTAACCAGTCCCATCCTGTTCTCCACACCCTCCATCAGCCAGGCAGAGTCAGGCCCAGCCCTGCAGCCTCCACCCCCACTGACCCCCACCCTGTTAGGGACAGAAGTGATGGATCGCCCCTGTCATTGTGCCCTGTGAGGGGACCATGGCTAAGAGGGACCCAGGCTCCTTGTTAATCTGACCCTCCGAGCCAGAGTGGACAACGCAACACATTATGACAACCCCCCTCCAAAAACAAAAAGAGAACACATGGCATGTAACTAAAGTCGCCCTCCTACATAAGACCCAATACTCTTCTCTTTTCCTTTTTATTCAGTCTATTTTCACCCCCAACCCACATAAACCATTATAGGAATGCCTCAGAAGCGGGGTCTGTTCAGTGAGGAATATAAAAAGAACAGAGAAAGTTGGGGAGAGAGAGAAAAATGAGAGGTGGAGGGGAGAGACGGCGAGCAGCTGTGTAGAGTGACAGGACTTGGTGCAGATGAGTAATGGCGCTGGACAAGCTCATGATATTGATGAGCAATCAGTCATATATACTGATGCTGTCTCTGCCGCACCATGTGTTCACTCGCACAGAGTCTTGTTGCATTAGCGCTGCTTTTCCCTCTTGATTATGTGAAAGAGATATATCAGCTTGAAAGGAGGAATACAAATGATTTGATAGAGACAAACATTTTTATCAAGCTTTGAAGTGTCTTAGAATGAAAGTAAAACAATTCAACTTCAGAGAAGAGCAGTGTGGCGCCTACATACATTGAACTGAATTTTAAATGTAACCCTATAAAGCCATTTGTATCATATATGATACATGTTATCAAACACATTCTGTTTTCAGTTTAATCAGTTTAACCAAAATATTGTTGTATACCTTTGGACACTTCCCCTGTTCACCCTGGACCATACCATTGGCACTTCAAGTACTGTCATATATGATACAACAGAAAAATCGTATGTAATAACATATATTTTGAAAAATCTTTTTTTTTTTTTTTTACATTTTGTTATAGGACTAAATAAAGGGTTCAGTTTCAAAAAAATAGAATTTTCTGCCAATTCTTTCATAGTTCAGGCTTTATAGGGTTAAATAAATTTACACTATCCTTTTTTACCTTTCATATATCAAATAAATAATGGTTACCAGTTCACAGAGAGCTCCATGAGATCAGGATCTCATGTAACTCCCTTGAAAATAGGTCCTGTGTATTAGCAAGCTTATTTGAATTTTTTTTCCCTGACATCTTTAATAAATGAATAATAAAACAGCAACAATGCTGTATATGAACCGAACACAATATTTTTGTCCAGGTGGCTGCACATGAACTGCACACCGCGTATGAACCCAACACAGAATTTATGTCCAGGTGGCTAAAAGATTTTTTCACTACTTCAGCAACCTTTCTAAAATTTACTAACATTTGTCTAAAGAGTGCAGAAGCATGCGTGGACTTTATAGCTGAGGAACCAAACATTTGCCATCTCAGTTAAAGGCTTCACATATTATGACAAAAGAAAAATAAAATCATGCTAATTTGTAATGGCCCTCCCCTTGATTATTATATGTTTCCCTTGGGGTGTGTTGGCAAAGTTAATTTTACTGGCTGGTTAAGGGAACATGATGTCAAGCCCTCACAAGAAAATGTAATGATGCGAAGGACATGGGTCAAATTTAGCATTTGCAGGGAAAAAAACGTGAATCTGTCGTTCTTCCTGCTGTGACAGTGGGGTCAGCTCCAACCATCTGGTCGAGAGTGGAGACATGGGGTGTCAGTGGGTGAAAGAGAGGGGGCCCCATACTGCCTGGGTGCAGTGGCTTGATCACGGATGCACATGTGTGTGTATGTGCGTGTGTGTGTGGGTGGAAGGCTTGACACACACGCGCTGCACCTCTCTCAGCTGACTCTGAGAATATGTTTGCGTGGGACAAGTCCACCAAGACCCATCCATCAAGCGGGCCCAAATACGCCCTGCGCCGCTGCTGACATGGGGTTAACAACTTGACACTGACAGAGGTGGGTGCGGCCTACGGCAGAATGGCTGCTGGGACAGAGAGGGAGATGGATTGGACTGTGATCGACATTCAATTTGAATTATTGCAAATATTTCCATTTAGCTGAAAATTGAGTACACGATCAAGTGGACATGTTACAATTGAGACTGGCTTTCACGCGTATTGTACGAGGCAACCGTTCACACACCAACTGTAGTCATTTCCATCTCCGGACTGCTCAGTGTTTAATGGGGCAGAACTGAAAACAAACACGGATGTATCTTCTCATGACCTTGTCCTTAGTTCACCGAGTATCACTCTGCGACTAGCTGGTCCACTAGGCAGGCCAGAGATGAGTTTGGTTGAAACTGTTCATGAAGACATTAAACTTCCTTCCTCTCTGTAATTACTATGCATTATCACACATTAAACATACACTAATGTACAGTTGATCAATTCTGTGGCAAGGCAACAGCCAGAAAGTGATTAAAACTTTTAGGGTCCATTGATTTAAAAACTACTTTGTGGGCTGTGTGAAGAAAAGAATGCACATGAAGTTGTAAATCAGGGCCAATGAGTGGGTCAGGATGTCAAAAAAGTTCCCCGCCAATATGAGCAGAAAGGATAGGTAGATCTGTGAGTGGCTGTGGCGGGGATGCAGGTGGAGGAAAGCGCTTGGGAAATGTAGCGTAATCTCAGCCTCAGCCATGTTATCGGCTGGGCTTTTTAACACAGGGGCCAATTTAATTGCACTTAAAGCAGAATGGCAGAACATCAATCTTGATGAGTGGATCTGCATCACAGTTCTCCCAGGCCAATCTATCACCATCCACGCCTCTGGGCAGCACCCCACCCCTCCCGCACCCTCCGCAACGCTAACACACTCATACATGCCCGTGCTCTCTCATCCCATCTGCACTTTCCTATCATTTTTTTTTTTTTTCAAAATCACACATTTCTATGTACGTTGTTTGCATATTGAGACACATTTGCAAAAGCAGCAGTGTTTCCATGCTGGACCATGACTATACCTCTTTACTGTGCTCTACGTGCCAAAGCCCTGCTGGTGGTGGGATAGAGCTGTTAGAGCTGTTTTCACATGTGGCCTTGTAATGCCACAACACAGTGAGAAAACCTGTCCAGAAGTGTATCTGCTTTCAAATGGACATGCTTTCCCCTCTTTGGGGATCATCAGATGGCGCAGTGTCTCTTTGGTTTAACATGCAATTTACTACTAGGACAAGGTGATTGACAGCTTCATGCAAACTCGATTTTTTCTTTCACTCAACACCTGACTAGTTATTTCATTTAGGTTCCAGGTGAATTCAAACATTTGGATGTTGTAGCATGCATGCACGTTTAGAAAACAAACAAGAGAGTCAATAAAAGCCTTGACATTTTCACATGTATTAGTGAAGTAAATGTATGGGAAGTGCACACAGGCATTAGTGCTTAAGCCAATAGTTCTGTGGTTAGAGAACAGTAACTACCTCCTGTGCCATAAGCATCTTAAACTCTTAGTGGCTACAGAACACTTAAATACAGAGAGCGCTGGCTTCATCGAGGCCATAAAGTATAAAGAGGACTTATCTAGCGCTGAAAGCTAGGGACAGAACCTATAGAGGAGTAATGATCCCTTAATGCCGTGGCCTCTCTCTCCTTCTCACAACCTCCATCTCTCACTCTTTCTTTCTCTCCCCTCCTCCCACCCCTGACTGCTACATTAGCACGGATAATAAATGAGACTCTGGCATCACAAGCATAAACTTTTCATGACCCACCTAACCAGCCTTATCAAATGTGGATGTGAACACCCTGCCAGGTGACAGATGGAAAGATGGATAGACAGAAGTGAAGGAAGGGATGGAGTTGCAGTTGGGGGGGAAAATGCAGATGCATGTTTGGGCAGCGCCTTGATGGACGCCAGGTGGAACTAAACCGAGCTGGGCCAGACATGAAATGAGCTAGACATGAAAATTATTTAACATTATGCACATGAAGGAATGATGAGCGATGGGAAAAGTGGGGAGAGGAAGTGTGGAAGCAAAGGATGAGGAATGAAAAATGAGAGGAGAATGAGGGAGGTGAGGAGTGGGAGGATGGGAGTGTCTTGAGTGCTGCTCTGGTAAGCTGTGCTGAATGAACTGGCAAGATGGAGTGGACAGGCTGTATGGGCCCAGCTGAAAGGCCTCTTTCTCCCCTACATGATAACTTTGATCCCTCCTGTTTCTACACACCAGTCAGCAATATTGTTAAGCAGCAGTGGGTTAATACTTTAACCAACTCCTGGTATGCAGACGAAGGGGGGAGTAACCCCCAGCCCCCCTATCTGCCTTTCCTAGTTTGTCCTAAAGCTTGCATTTTTTCTCCCCCAATTTTTAATTTACTCTATAGGTCTACCATAATCATACACACAAAATTATTAACATTTTCATCACATACTGCCTTAGAAGAACATCAAGGATGGAGGGAAGCATTTTCCTCCATCCAAGATTTGAGATCTTAAATTTTTGGTTGTGAAGAATTTGCTTGAAAAAAAAAAATCTGTGGGCTTGCAATATTTTTATACATTACTTTAATATTACAGCTATACAATGTTATAATGCTTTATATAATTGCCCTGAAAGTTATTTGTTTTTCATCCATGTTCCTTTTCCTTGCCAACTTTTCTACTTCTCTACCTTACTGCAAAAAAAGCAGAACTTGTATTACAGTGAGGGATTTTCCTTGTGCAAAAAAATTACTGTGCCCTGTTAGCTGTATGACATAGCATAGATGCGTACTAAACATGTGTGACATGTAGCTTTTGTTCTGCCTCATTAACGAATGGGCTGGGTATGAAGACATCAGATTAAAGGTAATTAAAATGACAAAAACACACCATCATTCCTAATGCAGCGATAATGATGGCCTAAATGTAGCTGAATGCCAGCCCCCTCCGCCTCCCTCTCTCCCCGCTCTTCCCTCCTCTCATCCCTCTCTCCTGCTCAGCTGTGGCTACAGAATCATTAACCTGGCTCCGTGAGAAGGATGTGCTGACAGAACACTCTGCTATTGTGCTTCCTGTCATCTTCAGGAAATCAGGGCTTCCCCCTGCTGTCGAAGTAAAGCGCCACTAGGTGATGAGCGATACCAGCCCTTTCTCTTCGTTCCTCTTTTTATTTTGCTCTTCTTCTCCTCTGTTTATCTTATTCTCTCTACCTCCTGGCTTAGTCCCCCTGTAACAGCTACACAAAACAATAATTTGTGTTTTGGTAAAAATATCCATCATTGCAAAAAGGAATGCACGACAGAACAGCAACTGAGACACACACAGCATAATGCATAAAATAATTATTTTCGCTTTCACTGTATGTATTAGTCATGAAAAAATTCTGCAAATCTCAGTAATGACGTAATTTAATTTTGTGCAGGACAGCTACCACCTGCACACCAAACAAGACAAAACATCGCACAGATATACTGCAGTTACATGCAGATATACGCATATACAAAGTACACGTAGGTTTGTGTGTGTGCGTGTGGTGGGTGTGTGGGTGTGTATGTGTGTTTGTGTGAGTGTGTGCGTGCATGTGTGTGTGTCCTGGTGTAAGTGATGGAATGGGCATGCTCTGTCATGAGCAGCACCGAGTTGACGCTTCCTTTACATGGCAGCTGCAAGGCTCCGGTGATGTATCAGAGTCGGCAGAAGCATTGATCAGAACTGGGGTTAATCATTGCTCCAGGAACCCAGAGGACAGAGGCTGCCTGGGGAGAAGTAAGCCAGGCAAGTGGGCAGCTTCACCGCAGGAGGCCCACAGCGCTTCAGTAAAGGAATGCTGGTAGGGAGACTTAGCCACTTGTCTGCCTATCTCTTGTTCGTGCTATCAGCCGTGTGCAATAATGAAAGCCTCTGCATTGAGTTTATATGTATTTACACGTGTGCGAGTGCATTTCTGTATATGAGATGTGGGCTGATGGGACCAGCAATGTAATCCCCTCAAATGGACTGACTTCCGAAATGTGTGCAATGTGAAGCCGGATCTGTGCTGTGTCTACTCAGCAGTACCCATTCACTCCCCTGAGCTAGGGAGTTAATAATTCAAAAGAGAGCAGGGGAAAGAGGCCGTATGCATAAGTGACAACAGAGAGACAGAGTCCAGTAAAACTAAGAAAAAGTGACCGTGAGTTATGGAGGAGGAGGGGAATGATGGAGAGGTAATGGCAAGAAGAAGCAAACAGTTATTTCGCTGAGCGTCATGTGAAGTCATGTCATCCCGGACGTCTAGATGGTGTCCATTGTGTAATTTCCAGAAAAAAAGATGACCACTTTAACTCTCCACCCATTTCCACATGAAGCACCCGGCTTTTCCCTGCTTCTCCTTTTCTCCTCACCCCATCCTCTTCTCCTCTTGCTCTCCGTCCCTCTGGGAGGACTCTTCCCTGTGACCTGCTGTCAACACCATCACTGCTGCCAACATCACAGTCCAGGATGCTCTCTCCAAGAAGTGCACACGAGAATATAAAGGAAGCACAAGTGCCTGCACACACCAGCACAGACACACACACACATGCACAGATACTTCAAGGAATGTCAAAAATGCCAGCAGGAAGGATAAGGGGCAATGAGAAGACAAAGAGGTCCATCTCTTCAGAGGGGAGGAAAAACAGGGCAATAAAAGTGTCACGTCAAGCCAAGAATCTGCTGATGGCACACATACATATACACAAGTTCAGAGAGACAAAAGAGAATCTGTCAAGCAGATAGAGCTATCGCTTCTTCTTTTCATCCCTGGTTTTGTCCAGAGGCATCCCCCCTTTCACCTTTCCTCTGCCCCTCCGACACTTGCCAGGCGAGGGAGTTGTTAATGTTTAGCTGGGCAGTGATGGCGACGCTGACAGCGCTCGTCTGTCTAAGAAGACAAGATGAGAGAGAGGGACAGCCCATCAGAGGATGCCACTTAGAGAGAACGAGGGAGGAATGTGGGAAAAAAAGGGAAAACGGGAGGATGGAGGGATAGAAAAGGGACCCATTTTTCTTTACAAAGTGAAAGGTTACATCACCAAGGTGGGCTGTGAAATAATGCCATTGTCATCTCCCCTCCCTCCCTATCCATCCACCTACACAGCCCCCGTCTCCCCACCCCA
>OMLB01026112.1:0-11302 GCA_900302555.1 Myripristis jacobus
CTACTGATTAATATTAGCGTTATTACTACTACTAGCAATAATACTAATAAAAATACGGGCAACAACAACAAGAAGAAGAGTAGCAGTAGTAATAGTAGTAGTAGTAGTAGTAATAATGATAATAATAATAATGATAATAATAATAATAATAATAATAATAATAATAATAATGCAATATGGCTGAATAAATGCTATGATAATTTTTTTTTAAAAAAGGGGGAACTTTGAGTTGGAGGATACATATTTATATTTTGAGCAAAACATTCATAATGTTCCGACATTTGGTTTGTGTTCTGTTACGTATATGTATGTATGCATAGATAGATAGATAGATTTAGATAGATTTACTTTATTGATCCCAAACTGGGAAATTCCCAGTTTGGGATGCATGTATGTATTTATAATTTGAATAATTTGAATAAAATGAGGAGTTTGAGGTAGGGCCAAATAGATCTGTAAGCAGGTTAAAATCTGTGGAGTGACCAATAACACTGGAAAATTTGTCAGCATCATGCACAAAAGCATTTCAGATTAATGTCTGGGAAGCTTCTGCTAGCACACTTTTGGACCAATGTGTTATAAAACACTGTATCAACCCATGGCTGGCAGAGAGAACAGATGAGTCTATGATCTAAAATGTCCTGAGCTGTGTCATCCATCTCCTCACTGAGCAAACTTTGTGCACACCAAGTTGTACACAGAGTGTCAGTCATGAAACTGAAATGCAGATAATTTGTCATTTTTGTTGATTCTGGCCAAGAAAATCTGTTCTGAGGGAGAAAAAGAGTGCTAGGCATGGACAAATAGAGGACTACTTATGCTTTCTTGCACCACTCCTGAAGCTCTCACTGCGAGCTGTGGTGGCAGAAATAAGAAGAGATTTTGACGCAAATTTCCTTTACGTTAGGATGTGTAAATACAACAAACAAATAAAATATTATGCTGATACCTCTTTAGCTTCATCTATAAACCTTTATCCCTCTCCTCCCACAACATCTCTTTTTAGAGACATACAACCCAGATTCATCACTTCTACTTCCACCGGGCAATTTTCAGGAAAATATGCAGGGATTTTGTTCAGTTTAACCACGATGGAACGTGGCAGGGAATCTAAACCAGCTTAAAGAGAAAAAGAAGGAGATAGAGGGACGCGAGGGGAAGGGAGGGACGGAGCAAAAAAAAAAGGGAGAGGAGAGAGGAAGCGGCAGGGATCTGAAACTCCCTCCAACTCCCCAGTGCTTCTGAGCACCCATTCCCCAGGAGAGGGGCTTAGCACCTCCCTTACAGTTAAAGAGAATACACCAGAGGAATAAGAGCTCCACTGAGACCATGTTGTCTGAGTGGCACACTGAGACTCCACGCACAAATGAAAGAGGGGAGGAGGGGAGGAGGGGAGGAGAAGAAGTCTTGATAATGCAGGTGATATAAAACACACCAAATTTAAACACAGCCAAGGCAGAAAGAGAGCGTAGAGCCGAGTAGAGAGGGTGTGACAGCAACAGCAAGAGTGTCGCTGAATGGAAAATAAAGAAATGCAAAGTACTGTAATTAAATGATTGATTAATGCCGTTTCTCTTGTTTTGTTGTTGGTGTTCAAAGCAAATACTCCAAAGCCAAAGCCACTCTCCAAAACTAAATTCCATCAGTTTGTCAGCGAGCATTTGTTTAAATAAACCATCGTTCTATTCTTGTACCCTTGTATCTTTTGCCATCCATGAAAATATGCTGGCAAACTGCGTTCCAAGTGGAGTTTTCATTTCCCCATTGATAGACACAGCCCAATTTGCTGCTTTCACAGTACAGCAATCTGGTTGGCACTGCAACATTTTCACATTAATTCTTGTTAGCAATGCAAAGTTATATTTTGTTTTTGTTTGCTGCTTAACAGTAAGTGTGAAAATGGCCAGATATTTAAAAATCAACACAGTTAGCCCTATTTTATCCAAATAAAAATACAACAAAGGTGTTTTAGATTGATTCACCAGGGTTGAGATGAGAATTTGCGAGTGAGGCACTACTGTGTTCCGTGTAGTTTTTCCTCAGTTCTCAGTTTTGTTTGGGAAACTACAGTAATGCTGCGTCAAACTCCATCCGTAATTGGGTTGTAGGACAGAGACTAGTTATAAAAAGTATATATTTTTGCTAGAATTGAGGTTTCTAGATCTTTCAGGTCATTGAAGGAAACTGACAGTGTGGAATCTGCCTTTGGGCAGCAACTGTGTTGCTGGAAATTTTTCCGGCAGGTGAGGAGGGGAGATGCTCCATACAGAAGCACAGTTTACCAGGGGGCTCGTTAGATGCACATCAGGTTTGAGCCTGTCATAACGGAGCAGTGTACACCTCCGTGGCGGTAGGGGCCCAGGGCCTTCGCTGTTCACCTCACACCTCGCTAATGGCCATCTGTGGTCATTATAGCCCACCAATGAGTCATACCCACACTGCTGAATGCAGCCTATGCTCCTCTGGGGCTGGCACTGTGGGTTTCTGTACAACATTGCTGCTGCTGCGGCTGTTGTTGTTGCTTACAGTGGCTGTTGTTATTGATGTTTATTCTCTCATTCTACCCCCTCAAACACACCATCCTGACCTCACCAGTCTGCCTGCAGTCATGCAAGGAGTTGTTTATCTGCCAGCAAGATGGGTGAGATACACACACGCACACACCAAATATGGACTCTCTAATGGAGGATCCTTTCACGCTGTTTCTCCTCACAGAGTATATCCTTCTCATTCTGGTTCAATCCCCCTCTCTTACCCGGCGTCTCCTCTATTCAGCTCCTTGAAACTCTCCCTCCCTCTCTCTCTGTCTTTCTCTGTCTCTCTCTCTGTCTCCCTCTCTCTCTCTCTCTCTCTACCCTATCTTTCCTACTACATCAGCCAGTCTGAGCCCGGCTGTGGATTAGATCACTGGGTAAACCCATGGTAGTGGTCCATCGGGCCTGAGAATGGTGGGCCGTTTCATCAGAAAACTCATCCCTCATGTGAGAACAAATGCACTGTAGGCGAAGTCCCTGCTGTGCTAGGGCCAGGATATGTGGATTCAGCTACTGCTGCCCCCAGATAAAACCCCAGCAGCAAAATAAAAAGCACAACCCATAAAGGGATGTAGGGGGAAATTTATCGGCCTGCAGCCTGGCCCATGGTGACTTTATGTGTTTGTGTGCAGGGGCGGACAGCTCCATTTTGAGAATGTGTGTCTACGTGCCCTGCTGTGTGAGTGCGCATTTATATGAGTGTTTGTCTGCATATGTTGTGTGCATGCACGATACTGTCCAAGCATGTCCTAACACTGGGTGTGTGCACATGCATTTATTTTCATTAAGGTTTATGTCACTTTGTTTGATGTGCTCTGGTTGGTGGGGTTATGAAGGGATCACATGCATTTCTCTTCTTCCCCACTAGTGGGCAGCTCCCAGCAGGTCTTCCAGACAATATAAAATTCAGCAGCCTCCCTGTGGCTTTAGTAATTACACCACCCATCAGGACAGAGAGTGGCAGAGGAATACTAATGAGAGAAGAGAGCGACGACAACAAAGCGACCATCACAGCATGGACTCTCATTCATGTGTGTGTCCATGGACAAAGCCTCCTCATGAGTGAGGAACCAATTCCAAAGGATGACACCACTCACGGCCAATGGAATATAACAGCTATTCCATACAAATAAAATTACACATGATTCAGATCTAGGAGGGGGTCAAGGCAAAAGACCCCTGTGAGGAGCAAACTGGATGTCAAATTAAATTTGACTGACAGTGCTCTTTTTTATCTCATTTACCCTGCACATATTTTTCATTCCCTCTCCCAAGCTGACAATTGTGGCATGTGGCCAATTTTTGGCAGTTAGAAATATGGAGAGAGGTTTCATGCAGGGTGATTGTGAGGATATATGCTGTCACTCAATTTGCAGTGTTTGAGCAGGGCAAGGAAATAGCTGCTGTTTCACTGGGAGGAGCCGAAGAGGAAGCCCGAGGAGAACGACGAGGCAGCAATCATAGAGAACGTCCATCTGGCTCAGCCAACTTCAGGCACCAAGGCCTTCCGGGAGAGTGGAAGACTCGGATGGAGCCCTCTCAGACAGGCCCTTATCTGGACCAGATTCCCTCACCTTCAGGGCAGTGTGGTGATAGCTCAGTCCCAAAGGAAGATAGGGAGACAGGCAGAAAGGGAGAAATAGAAAACTCACAGAGAAATAACGAAAAAAAAACCTCATCTGCATCCCAACTTGGCAGAGACTCTATGGAAAACAAGTCCTGTGTTTTCATTGATAAATGGCTGCGGAGAGAGTAAGTGGGCATTGTGCCTCACTCTATCATCCAAACAACAGTATCTCTCCCAGGGAGTCCTTCCGTTTCCAAACCACCCCTACTGGCTTTGGCTTGGGCTGGATCTGCCAAGCCTTCTCGCCCGTAGCCGCCAAACACAGAATTATCCATCGCTTGCTTGCTCTCTCCCTCATTTCCTTCCCTCTTCCCCTTTTCTCCCTCCTTCAGTGGAATGAAGCCACTGACAGGCAGATGGGCAGATGGGGATCGACAGTGTTCCCCGGGCCGAAAGCTAATTGGGAAAGACTGGGGAGGGATTTGGCGATGCTGAAACTCCTCACATGATGGGAAAATCAATGCGTACTTCCAATGTATTTGCATCATGCTGAACTGGGAGACTGCAGACTAATGTTGTCTCTGTTGGGAGTCATTAAGAATTTTGCTTCACCTCTGACCCCTAGCACTTATAACCCAGCCTAGACACACGTGTGCTCTCCAAATAGCTGTGGGATGCAACAAACTTGTTAATGTTCCCTCCACTCCCTCATTATGCCTGTTAACACTGCAATGTTATTACCTCACCATTTCATGGCTTTTTCACTGACAACACAGCCAAATTTGTAACCGTGAATACAACCAACAAAATGACAGCCTAAATAATAATCTTTAACAGCTGTTAATATTTGATTCACAGGTGATCCACTGTATTTATTGCCACTGTATTTATTTTATCTGTTTTATTTATTTATTTGTCTTGTTCTTTGCAATGGACACGCCCCAAACTGAAGCCTCAACCTCACAATGCATGATATGCAATTTTTCAATGGGCTCAAACCATGAAATTCAACTTTATTTGATTGCTTAGATGACATTTAGAAATATTATTTCCGACTGAAATCAATACATATGTGGTGCCCAAGAAAAGATTCTTAGACCCAAAATGCATCCGGCATTTGGATATAGCACATAATAATTCGTTTCACTGAAGGTGAAATGGACCCCGATAATAATCATTGCCCAAAGTAAATACATCTTGAAAACAGCATGCTAGGTCTGCCGGTACCTTGGGAAGTGACTCGGTACCAGGAGGGGATAGACAGTTAGAATCTGTGCGCCACAAAGCCCACCTGCAGCTCCCCAAATGAGAGATGGGGGAACATAAAATACATGTCCTGCCTTCAAATCAGTAAGCCTACAGGGGACTGTCTCTCTCGGCATGGAACAGATTGGCCTCATCATCGTCTTACCGCCTGGAAATGGAAGAACAGTCTCTGATTGCACCAATACTTCCATCCGAGTTCCTGCATCAAGTCTTGTTGTGACCCGTGCCTGAACAATGAAATTCACAAAAAAAAAAGTTGTTCCATGGAAAGTTTACCAAGATAAGTGCCCTCAATGCTATCTGCACGTCCTCCAAATAGAAAAACCACATAAATGCTGACTTTCCTTAAACATCATTCAACACTGTAACAATAATTGTGACCTGAGATTTAGGGATGCTCACCCTTCCCCGCAACAGTTATTAAACCACCGGGATAAACTGCATTGTGTGTCAGTATGCAGCACTGCATTATCCTGGATCACAACACTGATACAGTTCATCCAGGGGGGGTTTATAGATAAAGCAGGAAACTTCCTAAACCCACTGGCTCTATTCATTGTTGTTATCTTTAGAGGAAGCCTTGGGATCTTAACCTGTGAACCCTTTGTTCTATTTGATCTGAGGCTTTGGCTTCCGCTGAAGCGCTGGCACCTCTTTTGCTAGCTTTTACAAAAACACATGTGTGCGCGCTGTCTGTCTCTCTCTCGCGCTCTATTTCCCTCTATCTCGCTCACACACACACACACACACACATTCCTCAGTGTCTCGCAATGTGAGAATGACAACTTGATTGTTTTGACTTTAGCCAAGATGTAATACATGACATTAGTGGCACAAGGCTCAAATGACTATAAATTTACTCTGTCTGGCAGTATTTGCCGTGAGATAAGCAGTGTGACAATCACAAGGCACGGCTTGATTGGAGGATAATCAAAGAGCAACCGAAAAAAAAAAAGAAAAAAAAATCTGAAGATTGATGGGGCAGATGAGAACAAAGAGAGGGAAAAACAGAATTAAATGTTACTCCGGATGAAAGTGAGCAAACAAGGCCCGAGTACTCGTCTCACTTAGGTTTGAGTTCAGTGTGCTTGTAGCCCGTCCCTACTTAAAGACTTCATCCTAAGCAATGGCTGAACACAAATCGGGAAGAGGGGAACATTTTTACAGTTGTCATGGCAACATTGTCCGTCCTGGCGACATTGCTCTCATTGTGACAGATGCTTCTTTACACTGGCAGGTGAAACGAAAAACAGCCAATTCTCATTCTCTGCCAGTCACCCATTATATATGAACCCGCACACACAGACACACACACACACACACACACACAAACACACACGTACATCTATTTTCTCTCTATTATTTGCTGCTGCTCATTGAAGGAAAGTCAAACGTCCATGTGTCTCCCCTGACCTCTCAAAATAACCCGACACCAGCTCAGAGTGGTCGGATTCCACCCGCCGTTCTCGTGTCCCAGGCTGCATTTTTATCTTTATTGAACACGGAAGACATGCACACAGATGTGTAAATGTGGGTAATCCTACTGATATGCAGTTGAGATTCTGATGTGGTATTTAATCTGAATGATCTGACTCAGAGATGTCAAAGATACAGCCCATGAGCATGAGCAGCCCCCAAAAAAATTTAGATAAATTAATTAGAATCAGCTGGAAGTAAAGGGAAAACCACCAGGCTTGCTGCAGACTGTTGCTGTGTTATGCTAGTTTAGCAAACATATTATCAAAAAAGCAAAAGGTGACATGGAATGTAGAATATTTCAAGAAGGAAGGGAAAAAAAAACAACAGTATTTTCTCCTGGGAGGTAAATGGCAAACCTGTATGTTAGACATTCATTGCATTTCTCTCTTCTGCTTTATGCAATTCTACATTACGTGTTATTTTCACATGTCAACATGCAATTTATAATAGGTTTTCAGGCTACAAATTGATTGATTCAAGGTAGAAAATAAGAAAATGGTCTTAAATATCCATGTGTCGACTCAAGTCACATTGACGTAAAAAAAATAAATAAATAAATAACCCGCCGCCCCGTGAAGGTCTCATTTGAATGAATATGGCCCTCTACGTAATATGACTCTGACACCCCTGATGTGTCTGTCTGAATGTGTCAGAGCTCTTTCAGCAGCCATCAGTAATTTCATATGTGTTTATGTATATCTTTTGACAGCACATTTTAGTGTCACGTTGTCTAAATAAGTCTTCATTTCAGATTTTTTTTATTTTTTTTTTCCCATTCCACTGAGAAACGTTTCTCTGAGAAATACAGGAGCACCCTGGAGGCATACGGAGAGTGACTGAGACTGACAGGTGAAGGCTGTGATAGATGTGTGTATTTTTATTTTATTTATTTATTTATTTATTTATTTATTTTGTTATGTCTGTTTGTGTGTGCGGACATGTTTGGCTATGTGTGCACACAACTGCATGTGTGTCGTGTGTGTGTGTGTGTGTGTGCATAAACGTGCCTTTGCTCGACACAAAATAAGAAGGCGGTCTCATCAGCGCTGATTATGGGATGCAGCATTTCATGAGACGGCGTAAGATTGTCAATCACATCCGACACCCACTCGATATTTCGAATATATTTTGGAAATGCTCCATCTTGGTTTGAGAGAATCCGCAGCACAAGGGCATACGACTCAGTGATTTACGAGCAGGAATACAGACTCCTTTCAGCTGAAACAGGCGCAGCTGTCCGTCTCTGCCTTGAGTCCGCTGTTGCACGTCTGAAACTTAATTTGAAAGGGATTGTGACAGGTGGAGACGATCCTACATCGCTTTCCGAGACGGACTGTTCAGAAAAGCTGAAGTAAAGGAATCTCACCTAACTCCTCCACAGAATCCTCTCCTTGTTATACTTTGCTAAAAAACCTGCCTGGTAGGCTCGGTAACCTTAATTAGCAGCAAATGCCTTAGTTTGTCTGTCTGTTTTTTTTTCTTTTCCTTTCCTTTCTTTTCTTTTCTTTTCTTTTTTTAGGGATTATTTTGTTAAAAACTGTGTTGGTGTCAGCAATACAGAACTTACATAGTTCATTTCTTACCTTTCTGTCTGCAACAAAAGGCAATTTGTCATTATCCACTGATAAGTTCACTTGGGAGTTCCCACAGGACTCAGTATTTAGGCTTCTTGCTGTTTTATCTTTTCAGGGGTGGCGCGGAAGGGAGGGTACTATAATTGCTCTTATTATTAGAAGCAGTGGTAGTAGTAGTGATAATCATAGAAGCAGAAGTTGTAGTGGCACTAGTAGCTGCAGGACTAGCAGCACAGTGGTGGTTATACATACAGAGCTATACCTCATCAATAGCGGAATTATTTATATAACTTGTATAACCTTTTTTATGACAAAAAAACTCCCCCTGACCTTGCAGAGGAGTATTTGTGCGCTTCCTTGATGAAGATACCAAAGGGAAGCACGATTCCGGATGGTGAGAAGGGCATAATACAATATAAGCCTTAAGTGGATCAGTTCATTGAGGAAAGCCCGCTGGTAGTCACGGCGAGGGAAGTGTTTACTGCTCAAGAGCCCCTCCATGGGGGTATTAACCAAACCCCTCACAGAAAGTAGGCCATGCAAATGATGCCGAGCTGGGCCTGAGAGAGACACAGCTATAGAAAGAAAGGAGAAGACAGAGGGAGAACCAAGACCTACACAGAAGAAATGGGCCACAGTCAGCGGGACAAAACACTGCCAAATGTAAACGCTATGTAGAACCAGTTACCTGCATGTTACAGACAGCATGGATAGACATGTTTATCTGAGCATAGCTAACAAATTTGACCGGATTATTAGATCTAATCTGAAGTTATATTCAGTAAAAGTTTGACTTACACATAAAAAATGTCATGAATGAATTTATCCTCATTTCTCTGTGTTCCACGGTGATTTTTGTTCCCCTTGTACCTAAAAATACTCTGTCACAGACATTAAAGAAGACATGCATGCTTAGTCTATGAATCTCTATCTATACCAGAGAGGAAACAAAGGAAGAAAAGGGAAATAAGTGAGAAAGATAAAACAGCAAGCAACCTGAAATCGTCATACTTCATAGACTGTGGTGCATTACAGTGGTGAGTCAGTGCATTGAAAGCAGCCAGAGCAGAACCTCAAAAGCTTCCAGAGCTCAGACGCACACATGTCTGGAGTAACCTAGGATTTTAGGCAAGGGCGGGGAATTAGAAATAAATTCTCCCAGCTACTCCAGCAAAACCACAGACACCTACAACAACAGTGGGCTGTGCTGGCCGCGCTCATTTCCAGGCTGATCTCTGTATCCCCAGCGTGTTGTCTTCTTGGAGATGCTGCATACAGTGCAGTATGTCCAGCAGGCGCACTCTGAACTGCTGCTCTCTGCCACTGGCTCTACATCTTAACTGCAAGCTTCTTGTGTTGTTGTTGTTGTTGTTTTGCTGTCTTTGTCACTGCAAAATGCTGTAACCCTTGGGTAACACTAAGCTGAAGCACACTGTTAAATACTTTCACCTCTCAGTCACGAGTTCCTCTCTGAGGGAAATAAAGAAATATCTTGCCATCTACAAACCAGAAGGATTTTTTTTTTTTTTTTACTTTATCTGATACCATGTTCAGTGCAAAATGTCACCAAAGCCTCATCTAATATGGTGAAGGCAATCATGACAAAGGCTTGACATTTGACGCATTATCACAGGGGAGTGTGATGGAAAAGAGATTTTCAGCTTCTGGTGTGTAAAAGACAACTTCACCTCGGCACTCTCCAGGTCTCTATTTCAGACTGTGTCCTCCCCCCAATGGGAATAAGAGGTCAGATATGAGAAAATAGAGGGTGACGATGAAAAAAAAAAAAAAGAGGCAAGCGTTCTGTGGAAATGCAGCAGGGAAGCAAGATGACCTTGATACACAAATAGACCATCTTTACAAGTAAAAAAAGGGAAGAGAAGAAAAAAAAAATCATCCCTAAAGATATTTATCACATTTGGGTCCATTGCCAGGAAGGCAGATAGGTTTTGCTTCATTTAATTATGACCATCTATTCAGTCATATTTTTTATCTACCTTCTTTAAATATGCAGTGGTCTGGAGGTGGGTTAGGAGCTGACTCTTAAGATGTATGTGCACAAGGGTTGCGCACATGGTCGGATATTTTGGGGCAAAATAATTTGTGGCTAAAACCAGACTTTTTCTTCTTCTTCTTCATTGGATTTTAATCACATAGAAATATAAAATGACTGAAATTCCTGCTTATTAAAACTACATAGGTTTAGCTAACCCACTCTAACGACAATCCATTCTGCAAATCAAAAGAAATCGAGCTGTGAAAAAATGTGGTGGACTGGTGGAACTCCAGTCAGTGGAGTTTCCCAGCATGCTGTTGGGTCACGGACATGTTGATGGACGGCTTGTGTTCCCTGTTTATGTATTTAGTCTGTATGTTTATTGTGTATCATGTGGTCTTTGTGTTGTGTTAATGGGTTTGAGGATGGTTTTACATTATTTGTGTGCTGTGATTGTTATTGTCTATTATTTTGGTGTAGCTCCATCTGCTATACATTTTATCATGTGATGCTTCAAAGCCAAAGACTGAATGTCAAAGCAGGGTCATCCCTCACCAGTAAACCCACACTGCAATGCTATTATGTGTTTTATGCAAAGCCAAACTATTAGAAAAATGTTCTGAAGGGTAATTTATTTGTCCGGAAGCCATTATTTGTTTCTTGCTGGGTGCATCCCTAATGTGGATGATGAAACTCCATCAATAAACTGTCAAATTTTATGCCAGTAACATTTTCCGTATACTTCAGTTTTCAAAAACAGTCAGTGGATTAAATGTATTTGCTGATTGAACTCGATCTTACACGATAAAACTATAAGCTTCAGTACAGAAAGCATTTCCCATTGGTTAGAAATGTGGACTTAAAATCGAAATCACTTTCACAGGGA
>OMLB01026115.1:0-16756 GCA_900302555.1 Myripristis jacobus
GTGTGTGTGTTGTCTGTGTCTGTGTGTGCATGGTGAGGGAATGTACTGACATGCTGCAGCAGCCTATAAAGTTCTCAGCTCATTATCATACACAGGGATTAATGTATTTGTTCACATAAAAACACACAAATAGGTAAAATGCATTTTGGGCTTGCTTTCATCTCTCGCTGTTTGTTTTCCACTGTCACACACACACACACACACACACATGCACACACACATGACTGTGGCAGACTCATTAACTCAACCAATGCCATGCATCTCTGATTGATTGATACCAATAGATGGAACAGGAGGGAAAACAACCTCTCCTCTTCTCCTTTGCCGCTCTCCCTCCCCCGCTCCTGCACACACTCCATCTCTCTTCCTCTCTACCTCTCTCTCTCTCTCTCTCTCACTCCCCTCCCTCTGCTCTCACACTTCTGCTCTCTCTCACTCTGCCTCAGCATCGCAGAGCCACCGGCAGCATCAGCACTGAGAGAAGAGACTGTGTTTCCACACACAGGGCAGAGACACGCACACAAACGCATACAAACAGGGAGAAAACGGGAGGTAGACTGAGACCCCAGCTGTAGCATGTACACCGGCTGCTGTCAGACATGTAGGAGGAGGGGCTCCAATCGGCGTTCCATGTCCGCTTCAGTCCTCTAAGCACCTCCCATCCCCCCCCAGTGCTTGCTCCCTGGCTCTGCAGTTGCTGAGGGGCTGGCTGGAATGACCCGGGAGAGCGGGAGAGACAAGGAGATGCGCTAGACAGGGCTGCTGGCTGGGAGGACCCTCTGAGCCTTGATCCCCTCTGTCTACCTGCTCCAGCCTGACTGGTACACAGAAAACCTCTCATCTGCCCCACAGATGCATACCCAAATAGGAGGGTATGGCTGTGTAGACCGGGGGTCTTCATCAAGCACAGCGAGAAGGACCACCACAGAGACAGACAGGTAAGAAGCAGCACAGCTGGTGCCGCTCCGCTGGCTTGCCATCTAATGTTGAAATGAAAGAATTAGCGGTTTGTGATCAGAGATTCAGATTAGTTAAGTCTTTTGCTTCTCTTCTGTATTCATCTGTTGGTTTGATTATGTAGATCTGGGGTTCTGCTCTGTGTGTGTGTGTGTGTGTGTGTGTGTGTGTCTTGTTTGTGCCTGCTGCTGTACTGCTGTGCTGCATGGCCATTGATTAGATGGAAGATGGGTCTGTGGCTGAGTGCTGTGGCAGCATGATAATGGAATATGTCTCATGGAGGACATGGTCTGATATCCATCAGATGTCTTGGTAATGTCAGTGGGAACGGAGAGGGTTCAACAGCGAGGTAACAGGATGGAGAGAGATACAGAGGGAGAGAAAGAGAGAGAGAGAGAGAGAAAGAGAGAGAGAGGTGAAGTCACCACAATGGAAAGACTGAAGGAGCAGGAGCTGCCAGTGGCATTTCACAGTGTTTATATGAGTCCTGTATTTTGTGATTTCATGCTTTGCTTCTAATTTACATGTTCATCACACACTCAATATTTTGTCTTGTTTTGCCCCTCGTGTCTGAAGCATGTGTTTTCTGGTGCGGAGAGGAAGTTGAGAGCGATCATGCTGTAAACATGCTACAGAGGAGTTTGCAGACTGGGAGCTCAGTGGAAGCAGGAGGAGCCCATAGCTTCAAGCCGCTGCAAAAGCTCAGCTGAGCAAAGTGGAAGTGAGGGGAGAACCCGTGGAAAGACTGGGAAAGACAAGGAAACTGCATGATGATTATCTCACTGATGTGGGAATTTTGTTCATAATAAGAAAGCCTGCTGTGAAAGCATGTGTGGAAAACGGTGAGGGAGACTTGTAGTTTACAAGGAAGTTGTGAGCAGAATGAACATTATAAGTGGTGCACAGATCAGTCATATCACCACTGCCGGGTGAAAAGCTTAGTCTCCAAAATGTTTGTTTTTCAAGTACTGAAAACAAGAGGCTTGTTGTTAGCAAATCCATAGGGTTTTAAAAGGTTTTCGTGCACTCAAGGGTCACAGACCTTTTTAACCCCTAGAGGGGCATTGCATCATACACTTTAAGCTGAAATGTGTAAAACACCAAGACTGGAGGTTTTCACTCGACAGCAACAACACCACGAGAGCTCCTGTTTTGTAATGAAGTGACAGACAAGCTTGGAGACTTTTACGGGAAAGGTTAATTTATAGCCTTTGCCACTGAAAGATGACGACTTCTCCCCACAACCCACCGCTAATACTCCCAAGCTTCATTACATGCACTCCAACATGGTTATAGTGCTCTCCTTCTCGCGAGGATGTCAGCGGCAGCAGCAGCAGCCCCAAAGTGCATTTCAGAGATTGGCCCAGTGTGGATGTGCTTATTCAGAGGTGCCTGTGGCTGAGAGAGATGAGCTGTCCACTGCTGTTGCATGGAGCATACATCACAGAATGCAGGGTTGTGGACCCGGGAGGAATCAACAGAGGGGAAGCCATTACTTAGATGACCAGGCTGCTCTGATCTCATCATGTGGCTGGGCAAGTTAGAGAAATACCGGACGGGGTAAATCGAGGGAATGAAACAGGTAGAGCACAGAGGGGGGAGAGAGAGAGAGAGGTAGAGAGGGAAAGCTCTCTCTTTTCAGCGCCATGATTACTCCTAGAGGCAGTAGATTCAGCATATGCCAAAAAACATCAATATTTTCCATTACAGACTGTGATTAAATGGTTTAGAGTGGATGGTGGTTGATTTAAAGGTTGATTTTAAAAGCTATGGTGCAGATGCCACTGGGCTAGGCACTGGTTAGGACCGGCATTTTATGGAATAGATGCTGGAGGTTGATTCTGCTGCAAAGAGTATGTGTAGGTTGGTAGTGGGAGTCGGCGGTTGTTATTGAAGATACACACAGACATTGTATCGTATTACTGAAGATATCAAAGGACCTGCAGCTGTACTGATGTTTGATCGCTGATATGTCAATAGCTCCATTTGTACAAAGCATGATCAAACGCACATTAACGCGCTGAAATCGTCCCCGTGATCTTGCTATGCACTGTACTTTCACACGCGGCTGCTATTTTATCTTCTCTGTCAGCTTCTGCTTAGTCATTAGAGAGTGCAGAACAGCCCCAAGGTTGTTGGGCAGAGCAAATTAATACAACTTGTGGTGCTGCCTTTGCTCAAGTGCACAACTGGATAACATCCTCTCATAATATGGCTCATTGAGATGTCCTGCACTAAGGGACTGGAGCAGAGCAATACCGAGCCTGGACATGCTCTCAAAATCCAATCAGCATCAGAGTGGTAAAGGTCTGATGCACATGTAAGGGGAGGCAGTTGGCGCAAGCAGTCATCTCCACGGAGCCACATAAAAGCACATTATAAAAACAGACTTGGCACTAGATAAAACCCACAAATTACTCCAATTACAGTGGAGGGCATTTAAATGAGGAGAAACAACAAGCACTATTTCAGTCTCGCAGTCACTTTACGCTGGTTGTTAAGGACAAGTGGATAGCTCTCTTGGAGGACACGTGAATACTTGCAGAGATACAGAATGGACACACGCTCGCACACACACAAATTGAACTGAAGTTGAATTTAAATCTAAGTAATGATCTCCCAACTTCACTCGTGTCAAGCGAAACAGTTCTCCTCAAGCCTTTACAGGTCCTCAGGATCTAAATAAGCGATGTGAAGTGACAGTGTAAAACTTTTAATCGTAAAGTTTCTTACTAAACCCTTAGTACACCCCAGTTATATAAGACTTTAAAATGTGTGTGCATATGAAAGGCATTCAATTATAACAGAAGCTGAATCTTACATTAAATATCCTGTTGGAGTATCTTCCTCCTATGTAACGGGAAAATGCACCCCCAATCGCAAAGAAAAAATGTTGACATTTTATGTTGCTGCACATCAACAGTACTTTGAAATGTGATTTTTTTTTTTTTCAAGTTTCATGACACAATATAAAGCAAACAACCAATGCAGGTGGGGTGGTGGAAGTCACAATCAACAGGACTTATCCTCCGCAGACCAGCAGTTCTTACGTCAAGTTAGAGCTAAGTTTGTTTTTAGCAAGTTAAGATCAGGTACTCAATATTAACAAACGTTTGACAATGAACCTATTCATAACTTCTTTCAGACCTTAACCTCGTAGTTTTGGTGACTAACAAAGCAAACAAAAGTGGCTTCATTTTAGATGTTGAGTGACAATGTATTTTTGGTTCAGAATCGTTGGCATTTGTTGGTTTGCAAAAACATGAAATGGCAACACTTTCAATTTTGGCAACTGCTTTGGGGAAACGCCATTTCACATAGAATCCATTACAATTCTTTCCGCTAGGCACCAAAGGAGCTTTCAGACCGGAGAAAAATGTCACACATTCTGCTCTGATAGCACCACCAACAGTTAACTATTCTACTACACTACTGTGATATCAGCTATGTGGTGAATAGCACATAGCTGATAGCATAGAGGGAGGTCCCTATTGTGTCCATCAGCTAGAGCAACTACAGGTCTCCCTAACGTTGATTCATCACTTCCATTTAGTTCCCATGGAAACCTTTTGCATCTCTGTAGAATGGATGGAAACAAAATACACATACTATGAAAGGACATGACAGATAGATAGATAGATAGATAGATAGATAGATAGATAGATAGATAGATAGATAGATAGATAGATAGATAGATAGAATCCCTCCCACTCATCCTCAGTTTAAGCAGAACAGTCCGTACTATGAACAAAGAGCAGCCACTCGGTGGACAGAAAGAGAAAAACTCTTTCTCCCTGTCTCTCTTGTGGTCACCCATGACAACCAGCTGTTCCTTTTGCTGTATTTTGCCATGGGAAATCTGGTCAAGCTGGAGGCCTGATCTGAAAACACACACACACACACATACACACGCAAAACCAAAATCTACAATAATAAATTGCCGGTGTTACTGGGGCGATAAATATCTGAATAACACATGCATATTAATTGTACTTCTGTGCCAGCACATTTCTGAGAATCACGCTAGTGCTCAGCAGAAGAGCAATGCAGTGTGAAGTCGTTACTTAACTTGGCCACAATCCCAAACTATCAACTGGGAGAAGAAGAAAACAACACTTGGGGCAAACACCAAAATAAAAACACACTTTGAATACTGGACTGCAAATTATGTTTAATGCTTTAACACAAATCCAAGCATTTTGTCTCATGCAGTGACAGTTTTGCAGATATCTCCAGATGTCTCATCTTTTTCCAGACAGTATAGTTTGTTTTTTTCCCCCCTTCCCATGTTGCACTGGCTGGTGTCATGTTCATTTTGGAGCTATTTGTGGCGCTCCATCTTCAGCTGTTAATGCACAGAGAATGAAGTGGCTGTGATTTGACTGCACTGAATTAATAGGAAGGTCCACAGGAGGAAATCTCACTGCAACTTCAAAGGCTCTCAGAGGACAAAAATGGAAGCTGCACATCCATACACTCTGGAGTAATAAGAGCCATAGTTGAAAAAGCTGTGGGTCATGCGTGCTTCGGGACACATGCACAGTGTTTGGGGGGAATAATTGTATATGTATGTGTGTCCATGCACGCATATACATATACAAATTTGCAGGCACATACAAACACGTGGATAAAATGAAAACATAATAACTACCTCTAGGAGGAGGATAATGGCTTTTTTTGGTTCATGGGGTACAAATATAGCCATGGGCCATAAAGCTAATTACATTATTAACTCCGATTTTGTGTTCCCTTCTCCATCACAGTTGCACTCCAAAGTCTGCTTCAAAATATCCATAGCATTTCATGGTTGAGCATCACAGATACACACACAAAAAAACACTTAATCCACCTGAGTCTGTGTCTCTACAAGTCTTGTTTTCTGAGGGCCCCTGCAGCCATGTAGAAAACAGATGACTGCAGTGCTTTCTGCAGGTCTAGGATTCAGTCAGCACCCCCACTATCTGATGCTCTATTATAAAAGAGGATATTATCCATTTTGGCTTGCATTTCAGCACTTTTCATTTGTCAACAGGGAGAGAAAAACAAGGGTTTTAAATGTGTTATGGATTTATGTGCAGTAAAATTCCAATTTACAAGCAAATATATCAGCTCTAGAATAATAGTTGGAGAACAGAGCTACTACAGCAGAAATGAGGAGATTGTGTGAGCAAGACTGCACCCAAGGACTCTAGAGCCATCAGGGGTCTTTCTCATGTCTACACTCCATATCCCCACATGTGGGAATCCAATGTGAACTAAATCTTTAAGTACAGTAGGTCTCCCACCAAAGAGATGGGAACAATATTTGAAAACAGACAGATATATTTACTTAATATTTCAAAAGAATTTAATGGATTTCTCTTACTCTCTCTCCTCCTTCACTCTCCATCACCCTAGTCCCCCACTTCTATCCTTCGCTCCCTCTCTGTCCTGGTCCCCCACCCCCCACCCCCTTTTTTCGTCTTCTTCAGACTTCTTCATTCATTCTGGTTCACAGCAGTCATGACAGATAATGCTGTCTGAGACAGAGCAAAGCTGAAATAGCTCATGGACATGTTAGAAAGAATGCTATCACTCTTAGTGGCAGGGCGACTGGGCAAAAGGGAAGGCTGTTTTCACAGGATTTGGCCCTGTTAAGTGGATTTGGTCTATAAAAGTCAACTTTTGGGTGTTTATAGTCATTTGCATCAGTGTCACACTTACAAAAGTGATTGCATAATCCTGTATGGACTGAGAAATTTTTCCAGTTTCTTGGGCGTACGACATCCTAAAAATTAAGTTGATAGACTGATGAAAGCATGTAAGTAAAGCTAATATAAAGAATGTTTATTTTAGTTCCTGAAGATGTGCCCTTTTGGCGATGCAAGGTTTTCACCCGGCAGTTACAACATATTACATGCTGAATTTCAAAGTGTTAAACTAAGCCCTAAGGTTAACCATGTGAGCTTTACTCAATTCAGCACCTCCACAGCTGACTTTATTACATCAGCGAGATCAGCATCTATTCCATTATCCACTGCCCATTACATTTCCCATACGGTTTTGGCGAGAGAGCATAACCTCTGTCCTCGGAGAATATGCAGAAATCCAAATGAATAAGAGTGTGATCACGATAAAGTAGAGGCAATACAGTTCTTGCAAGCCTGATGCAAGTCAGAGAAACAGAGACAGAGTAAGAGGAGAAAAGCGATGCACACACAGATGTGGAGTTGAAGATGATTGATTATCCTTATTTTGTCTGCTCCTGTGGAGGGGAGAGAAAACAATCTCCTCGAAGTGTTGGAAAGACTGTGACAGCACATTCCAGGCACTTTGAGATGAGCTTTAAGAAATAGCATGACTGCATGAGTGCCATTTTCACTGTAATGTAGCATGCCGTCCAAACACACACACACGCGCACACGCACACACACACACACACACACACACACACACACACACACACACACACACACACACACACACCTGTCCATGCCGCGTACATGGGTAACATCACTTTCACACTTGAACCATATAGATGTTGCAACTATGACTTAAACCTGGAGTGCAAGGCCATGCAGCTCCTTCACATTTCTCTAAATCACAACCTTCCAGGAATCTTGATGCTTGACGCACAAGACAGACAAAGTTATTATTAGCCTCAGAATGAAAGAAAAGAGCTTGTAGAGCCAGGCTTTGCTACCCACATCTTCATTTTCACTTTCTCTTGGTCAAGTGATAAAGAACTCTGTGCAGAAGATCAAATACACATATTACATAAACAGCAACGGGCAGGAAGATGAGAAAATGAGTTTCGCTGCAGATAGCTGCCTGTGGTTCATTTTGTCTCAAAGATTATTTGCATAGCGACTCATTATTCATAATGAAGAAAGTGTTTCAGCAACAAATGAACCATCCATGTATATAAATTATGTCTAGTTTGCCTACAGTTCTCGCAAAACTCTACTTTACGGTTACACTGTATACTCCAATAAAAACTAGTTAAAGGTGCACTATGCAAAATTGCAGAGGGTTGATTTAGCTCAAAAAAGAAGAAGAAGAAGAAGAAGAAGAAGAAGAAGAAGCACATAGGTTAGTAGGGCTGATAATAGGAGCCATGTGGACTCAGCCTGCTTATTACATGGATTTCATCAGTTGAGTCTGAACAGTGTCAGAGTCTGACCCTCAGTAATTTGACACAGTGCACCTTTAATAACTCAGTTGACCACTACAGGAGAAAAACTGGTGCACCACAAAAAAAAAAAAAAAAAGTAGAGAAGGGACAGTGATATGTAGACTTGTGAATTTTTTTTTCTAACTTGAAACAGGACTGTGAAATAGTTTCCTCTCATATGTAGGGTCACATATATTGCACCGTGTTGCACACTTTTCATTATGATTAGCATTAATGGTGTGTAGCGCTACTATGAGAGAGTCAAGAGGCTAAAATCAACCCCACCCCCCCAAAAAAAGAACAAACCTCCATTTGTATTCAACTGTGCTGCACACAGCAGATAAAGATATAAAGACAGGAGATTTGGAGGGGAAAAAAAGTAAATGGGAAAAATCATTTTGCTTTATAGTTTAAAGGTGCTTAACAAATGATTTTATATTGGATTGTAAAGCGATACTTGATTAATGGGAACGTAAACTTAATGTATGACTGCTCCCGGAATGAATATGAGTCAGACTGCAGTAAGATTAGAGCCACATCTAAACTTTTATTCACCTGCTGATAAATTGTTCTCAACAGTGCCTTCATTTTACACAATTCATTGTTTTACCTTGGGTCCAAATCAGTAATGTGCGCAGCGCTTTCGACCTCAGCAACTCCAACGTGCTGTGCCTCTTTGCCGACACCAGGTCGGCCTTCTCTGCCTTCACAATGTGTAGTAATCTAGTCGGTCTGATAGAACTGATAGAAAACATTAAGAAGAGCATGAATAGATATGACATACAGCAACCCTGACGTGGTGGAGAGAGAATGCCATGTTCAAGTAGAAATATTATTACTTTGCTTAGGTTTTTACTCATACAAAAGTAAACCATCAGGGAAGAATATAATACAATACAATACAATACAATACAATGGAGCATATCTACATCGGATGCACTTCATGCATGGTTCCAATTAGTCAGGTTTAAAACACACATATAATAAGTAAAATCAAATAAATATTAAAAAAGAAAAACGCACAAAAGGCATATAAATAGTAAGAGAGAGACAGACAGAGAGAGAAATAGAAATGCAACAATTACTGGTTGTAAAAATATACTTCAGTAAAAGTAAGGAAGTAGCTCATTTAAAATGAACTCAGAGGAGTTATTTTTTTTAGATAAGTTAATATTGTTCCATGTGATCTTTGCCATGCAATTCTGAAAGCACAAGAGTATAAGTTCAAATTTGATTCTCTGATTTGGGAGATTTGGAAATTACAAAATAAAGCACACAAAAGAGATAAAGCCTTCTCTTCTTTGCTGACTGACCTTTCACGGTAAATGGCTCACAATTTATTAAATTATGATGGTCCAGTTCCTGTTGCTTATTGACAGCCCACACAATGTGTACTCGGTTATGGATTGACGCAGCTCAGTGCAGTACCTCAACTGCACCTAAGTAAAAGTAAAATTACTAACTTAGAAAATTTTCTGACTCATAAAAAAGTGCAAGTACACAAAAAAAGCTACTCAATAATATGAGCAAAAATAATTAGTTACTTCCAACCTGGACAACAGGTGGCTGTTGTAGAGGAACAAAACTTGAGTCAGATACTGTTGATGTGGAGAATATATCAATATTTCACTTGGTCTTTTCAATGATCTCTCTGTTGGTCAAATGACTGACACCTTAAGAACTTAACGATAAATGTAAATAATCAATGTAACTGTCACAAAAGTCACAAGGGCACCTACAGCGACTAGTTTTGCTCTAGCACTAAAATCATTAACATTGCATACATGGATTTTGTACATTTTCTGGAGACTGGCCAATCAGTTATGGTAATTATAATGCGGTCACGTCTAAGAGGCCAGCATGAAATCTTAGGGCTGCAAAACAGAATTAATCTGAATTATTGTTATTGTGTTAGTGTGCAATAAATCTCCCACTAAATATTAACTCTGTGGCTCTATAGCCACAGAACGCACAACCAAAAATATTCGCTCTGCTGAACTCAACTTTTTTTCTTTTTTTTAATAATACTAACAATCAGAGAACATTGCTGTCTGAAGAGAAAACATAATGAGAGAGAGAAGACTGAGTTCTTCTTCTTTTTTTCTTTTTTTTTAGGAAATCTCTCTTTGTTAAATAGGATTAATTGCTGTAAATAAGTCTGAGGATTCATCTCGAGCTTCTGTTAATGGGTTTCTGTGGAGATTGAGATTGGGGAGGGATGTGATTTTCTTTGATGTGAGTGCTGCGTACTCCCTGTAGCTGTGCAGACCTTGGATACAGAGATCTATATAATGCACGGCTTCACTTCAAAGGTGAAAGAATAAAATGCTTTCACCTGCGGTGTAGTGGAGGCTAAACCCACATAAAGTCACTTCACCCGCCTTTTTATTTGCAGAAATTGCTGGCCCACCTTTTTCATATATAAATAAATCTTAGTACATCTTTCTGAGTTAAATTCAGCGTATACCTCACAGCACACAGTGTAACACCAGTCTGAGTTACATGAAGATTGCTTTTTTACAGGAAAAATGGACATACATCAACATTTTTGTGAACATATAATGGATATCTTTTCATACTAAGCTGTGATGCCTAATCATAATAACTCACTGAATCATGGTCATGTTTTTTTTGTTGTTGTTGTTGTTGTTGTTGTTGTTGTTTTTCTTTTAATTTGACACTATACATAAGTGGCTTGAACATATTGTACAGTTTTACAGACAGACACAAACACACGCGCGCACACACACACACAAACACACACATGCACACACATCAATTGGATCGTACGTTTCTTTTGATGTTTAATCAGATTCACTCAACCTGGAAAATGCCTGTTTAATGTGTTACATGTTATTGCTTTCATCCTTGTAACACTGATAAAGAGAAACAGAGAGGCGAGAGAGAGAAGCTGTTTGCAGTGTTATAAGAGGACCACGCTGTATTTATAAGTGTTGTATGTTATGGATGTTGAAATTCACGGGTTAAGGCCTCAGCTAAGTAAGCCGAGTGTTTACTGGTAATTGGCAGGCACTGCGTAGCATGTCAATTTGCAAAATTCCCCCTGTGTATCTAGACTGTGTTCATATAGAGGAGGCCGTGCATCTTGTGCAGTGCAGAATAGAGCAGGATGTGGATTTAATCTGCTGCTAACTCAGTCCGGACAGAAAATCTGATTCCCCTGTAGATTGTGATGTGCTCATGCATAAAGCCCTGCTAGAGTCAGCCGTCATCACAACATATCTATATATAAACATCAGCTGACACTCGGACAAAAAGCAGCAATCTGCGGTCAAACACGATGTGCTCCCTGTTTGAATCAAACTGCGTAACTGGATTGTTTCAGAGCCACACACAGACAGTATTTATCTGCAGAGTGTTTCAAGTGTTGCAGCTCCCCAAATGCAGCCCACAGGTCTGCGTGCATACACGACATGACCAGGAATATTCACTCGCGCACTCATGCACGGGCACACACACACACAGCTCGAGCAAGCTAGAGCAAGGAGTTATTAAAAGGGATTCATATTTCCACCCACATGCATAGACTCTAACAGACACACACATGAGCTTACACACAAAGCTGCAACCCAGACGCAGCGATTGTGAGGGGGTACATTCACTCTCTTCAGAGGAGACTAATTTAAATTTTTAATGGAGTCAGACTGTTTGAGGAGAACAGAGAATGGGGTTTGCTGAATACTTATAACCCCCACCCCCCCTACCTCTCAATTTCTATAACCCTGAGGGGAGGGTGCAGCCCAATATGAACGTTTTAATGTAATTGGACACACTAAATGTAGTATTATGCAGAACATGTCCCCACACAAATAGCACTCCGCTGTGCATGAATTACTGATTCAGTACAAAAAGCCAGTATACCGCTCATTTCTTCGTTCAAATGTGAACTCTGAGCACTCTATCTCACACCGGCATTTGAGGAAATCATGAGCTCACACACTATATATGAGGACGTGTACGTGCGTGTGTATGCATGTGGCGCCACACATACAATCGGCTTTACATAGAAAACACATTTTTCTCACATCATTATCCATTGTACATATATGAAAACCCGAATGCATATGTTGCCCTTTGTATAGTGAGCGCAAACGCACACAGTCTTGTCTATGAAGCCGTGGATTAGCTCTGGATTAATTTAATATTTGTACCTGATTCGTCTGTTGTCATCCATCATCCAGGTGTCACAATGTTAACTAACTGCATCAGTGTTTACAAGGAATGACACTCCATAGCCACAATACAGGAATGTATTACCGCAGTGGTCCCCAACAGTTTTCCACACATGATGTGTTGTTATGATTAGATGTTTTATTCAAATGCAGACAGAGAGAGAGAGAGCAGAAAAACAGTGTGAATAGGGCTGATGTTGTGGAACGTGGTAATCAATGTTGGTCCATTACTGCTTTGACTCTCTCTCTTTCCATCCATCCATCTATCTGTGTTGCTAGCTCTGCAGACACCTTTTTTGAAGACACACACACGCACACACAGACACACACACACACACACAGTTGCATGTCCACATTGGAAATGGGACAGATTCAAATCCAAGCAAAAGCTAACAATTTAAAAAGAGACATAATTATCCTAAATACTTCTTATGTAACGCAAAGTCGTACTTAATAATGCAACGTGATAACTGACTGATTTCTGTGGGGGAGCACAGGGTCACCCACAATACAATGTGAAAATTATACAAAAAAAAAACCCAAATCATGATTAGCATGGGTATTGTTTGGTGATGTGTAACATAACAACATGGCCACTTTGTCTGATGTGAGCTAGTAGCAACAAAGTCATCAGCACGTCAGCGCTGATGTTAGTACATCGCTAACAAAAGCTGGAAATCTCATCGTGACTTCTTCAGCCGGAGCTGAGTCATGTTTGTTTCTATTATCTGTGTTTGCCAGACTCTGTTTTTAAAACTCAAACCACAAGCTGGATCTTTAACCACTTCTTGCACTGTGGGATCTTGATCTGGCTGTGTAATTTGATATTTTATACACAAGGGTGGAATTAATGCATTACTTATACTTACATTATTGTAGCTGAGCAGTGTTTTGGTATACTTTTGAGCAAGTCGATAACTTTACTTGTACATTGTGTAATGCAGTTTGACCAAAAGATTGTCCCTTAACACACACAGTGCATGTTGGTGGCGTGACTCAGAGGTAGAGCAGTTGTTTACCAATCAGAGGGTTCCTGGTTTGATCCCCAACTCCTCTGGAGAGCATGATGAATTGTTGTTGAGCGAGCAGGTTGGCACCTTGCATGGCAGCCTCTGCTATCAATGGGTGAGTGTGAGCCACACATTGTAACGCCCGCTGAGTAGTCAGTAGGCAAACACTAAACAAATGCTTTCCATTTGCTACTTACCATACCATCCATGAGTACATTTTTTTAAGCTCTACAATATACAATACATTCTATATCACACATTTGTATCAATTTGTGCCACCCTTATTTGCTTTAAACTGGAAATTGGTTGGGACATTTTTGGTTGCATATGTTTATTTGTGGGCATGAAATGTACAGTAAGTAATGAAATGTGGCTATCAGTGGTAGAAAAAGGAGGAGAAACAGAGGAGCTATAGGAGCAGACAATACCTGGTGAAACACTGGTGAACATCACCAACGCTTTTTTTTTAATTATCTGCATTCACACTGGCTGCTTTAGTGCCCGTTGTCTATCATTACACATGCCTGTTAGCACAGGCTCAGGCGAGATGCTCTTTCAAGGTAGGCAGCTCATCAAGATGAGTGACAATTTCTGGGGCCAGCTGAAGGGGAGGAGGACAGAGTTAGCAATACAACTTCTGCCTCACGGCTAAAAATTGAATATACACAACACTGGTTAGCTAACTGTGACATTAAATCCTCCAATTTATCCATGAGCTGCATTTGGTTTCGAATTTGCCCAGTTAGTTTATAGCCCCTCTAGTTTGTTGGACAGCTAGTGGGAAAAGAAACACCAAAGTAGAAACACTATGTAGATCACATGGGTGAACATTTAATTATCTCAGCCTGGAGGAGGTCATGTGTGTGTCCATGTGTCTATCTGTCTGCAGCTCATCTCTGTCGGCCTAAAACTTTTCTGTGCACAGTTTTGCCTGTCTGATGAAGAGTCTCTCATGGTTGTGGTGATTCAAAACCTTTGTAAAACGATGTTTTTTTTCCGCTTCTGCTCGCTCTCTTCACTTTCTAGTTCGACCACTGCTTTCTTCCTCTCCCTCACTTTTCATGCTACTGGGTTGCTATGCCGCTTTTTAATTTTTAATTTTGTTATTAGTTTCTGTCGAGAGCCATATGACTTCTGGAAAAGAGCCAGACATTTCTCGTGAGCCAGTGGTTCCAGATCGCTGGCATAATGTGTGTAATGAAGTAAAACGACATACACAGAAAACAAGAAAAAGCCAAACTCATTTTTTTTTTTTTTAAACTGTGCTGTATTATATTTAAATCATACAGTAATTAAATTTGCAATTTAAAAAAGAGTTTGACAGTACAATTGGCGGCTGAGTCTCCCCTGAGTTTTGCTCAGCACATTGGCGAGCCTGTAGTCCAGAAAGGGGAGATACGCCTGGCGGAGCTCTGCACTCTACTGAGAGCACTCCTCTAGGTACTGTTATTTTTTTTTCTCCACACAAATCATTTTTATATGGCTCAGTGTGCTCTATAAAAACATGCAATATCCCGTACTTAATGCTCTGTTCTCATCATCTCATCAGCTTTGCAAAAACAATATGATATGTAACAATGCCTGTTTTTTATATCTATTCTAATTCACTCTTATACTTAAGTAGATTTTACTGGAGTAAAATTTAACTGAAGAAACAAATAATATCTTTCTGAGTAGGACATTGTGGATAATATCCTGTGTTACTATACGATTGATATGATTAGTTGAAATAGTGTATGATATATGACGTGATGTGGTATAATTCAATACAATAAGACATTGTATGATAAAATAAGATACAGCATAATTCCATACTATATCATGCCATACCAAAACAGGTTGACAGGATGAATCAATCTATCAAATGAAATGACATAAAGACATGACACAACACAAAGCAAGATCAAAAACACGAGCAGCTCTGTAAAAGAAGTGATTTTGAGCAAGGTACGGAATTAGCAAGCCGAAATTCCTGCAGGTTGTGCCATTCTCAGAGCCGTGATGCCAAAAACACAGACATATTTAATCTTGACTCTGTCATAAGGGTCAGAGGATCTCAAACTGTGCACCAACTCAAGTCAAACTCAGGGGTGTGCTGTTCAGCCAAGGGCCAGACCCAGCCATGTTTTAAATTCAGTCAGCAAGACCTTAAATTCAATTCCATATTATTCATCACCAGTTGACATCTTAAGTGCTGCATGGTCCGATCCAGCTGGAGACATAAGCATTTTCAGTGAGGCAGGAATAGAGGGAGTTGCAGTAGTTTAGACAAAATGAGATGAGACATGAGATAAAAGCATGGCTGACCTTCTCCGGATCTATGAAGGATAAAAACATGCTTTTTGATATATTTCTCAGCTGCAGGAAGCAAGAATATGTGCTACTCTCGATATCTGTACTTCAAAAAACATGTGAACGCAAGCACAGGGCAACTTACAAGCTTTCCCTGTGGGAGAGGTTTTTTTTTGTAATAGGGCACTAAATTTGATAGAATTCGTTGTTACAGGTACAGCAAAATACAGGTAAAACAGCTTTATTTTTGGCAAAAAAAAAACCCTAAAGATGATTCTCAAAAGCTTCTTGCCATGTAATAATCATTTGGCAAACAATGGAGGTAAAAAAAAGACAAAAGATTGCTCAAAAGCCATCATCAGTATCTGTACACTGTATCAGATAATACAGCTTATACTTGTCATTCTCTCCCAAACTAACATTATCTGGACTGGATAGGAACGTGATTCTTATCCTGTGCAGACAGCCATGGGCTCCAACCATACAGGAAAAAAACCTGGTGTGTGAGGAGAACATTAGCTCACTTTTTTGGGATATAAATACTATATTTATGAGCAGAGGACACATGAACAACTCAACAAAGCCCTGAGTATGACTGGGAGTCTGGACGTTCTATAATACCCGAGTTTTGTTTGTTATCCGATGTAAATAACTAATATTGTTGAATGATTTTATTTTCACTGCTTAATACTGTGGTTTTAATACATTAAGACATCAAGGACATGCCCAACATGGATTTAATCCTTTTCATTGTGTGACCACTGCACAAAATAGCACCATGCCACTTGTTTTCTAAAATAAAAATGCAATAAAGTAAAATAAAATGAAGTAAAATAAAAACAGCCACCAAAACAACTACCTCGGTTATGGGACTCATTTTTCATCTCTGTCCAAATGCACTTGGGTGTGTGGAAAGTTTATGATCTCCAGTTCCATATTTTGGAAACTTATGTGGAGCACCTGAAGGCTGAATTATATAAATGTACTAGCATTGCTGGCTGACCAACTTTATGCTACATTACCCTCGCTAACTTTAACGCCGGCTGTTCAGAAATTATTCCTCAGTCCCGTATGAGTTCACATTTTACTGTGATAACTGATAAATCAACAAAAACACCCCCCTCCTCTTTTTTTTTTGAGAAGTTTTGAGA
>OMLB01026115.1:16776-27777 GCA_900302555.1 Myripristis jacobus
AAAAAAAAAAGAAAAAAAAAAGCTTCAATCCCCAAAACACATCCCCACAACACATACTTTAAACATGCTCAACAGCCTGTTAAATAAATAAATAAATAAATTAATTAATTAATATGAATCCCCAAAACTTGCGTCCTTGGAGTAATTAATTGGTGTGTTCCATAGAATAATATCCTGAACACAGGCAGCAGATAAAGCAATTAAGTAAATGCAAAGCAGTGCAACACACAACTGATAAGACGTGAAGATCCATGACTGAGGGCACAGAGTTCATCCTGTCTGGTTATGAGGCCTTTAGAGAAGCGCATGGTGACCAAGCTTTTCTGTATCACTGTACATAGTCTTGCAGCACAGGCCTGTGCTTGAGCAAAGGTATCTCTCACATGAAAGCAGGTTGGAAAAATACAAAAGAAAGCCTAAAGTTTCATAGTTTTATGCATTTGCAGAATTCATTTTGGCAACGTTGAAATAATGCTTCCAATTTTCTTGTAACAATAGCTGTCTGTTAGTACAGAGGCTCCCGAGACCCCTTGGACAATATTTTAATAATCTGTGCCCTCAAATTAGTAATATGTGCCCTCTAATTAGTAACTCGAGGGTACAAATGACTAATTCAAGGACACAAATTAAGTAATTTGAGTGCGCAACGTACTAATTTGAGGGTACAAATGACTTAATTGTGCATTTCCTCCAGTAGTTTGCACTTGATTTTAATGTTGGACTGAAATAAAAGGATTTAGCCTGCTGCAGGTTTTGGCTTGGAAGCACAAAATCATATTGTCCTTGAAATCCTTAAAACATATTTTGCCAAAAAACAAATGTTTTGCCATAAAAACGTTGATGACACATTCATCTAACATTACTGCACTCCTTTTCCCCGGCAGACATCAGCAATGATTGCATGGATTGTCAGGAAAAATTGGAGGAAATGCTCTATAAAGTAACACATGCCTCTGAATTAGTAACTCATACCCTCTAATAAGTAATTCATACCTTCACATTACTCAATTCGTGCCCTCAAATTAGTAATTCATACATAATTCATGAGTATACGAGTTCTACTAGGGTTCTATGGGGGCTCGGTATGTTTGTTATATCCTCGCTGTCACTGTCATTTTTCCATTCTTTCTTCTTTTTTATGTACATATATCTAAAAGTCTGTTCAAGAAGGGCATTTTAGCACCGGCAAGGTGAAGAGGCAAACACTCCAGCCCCCTTTGGGCCCAACCTGTGAAGGTGCTTGAGTAAGCTTCACAGACCCCAAGCTAAATTCCACCTATGGATCCCAAATGTTTAAGTGGCCTTGCACACACACACACACACACACACACACACACACACTTAGAAAAGTAAGTAAGGGATCGTATCGCCCTCTTCTGATAGCCAGTGCTTCATTACATTACCAGATGGCCACCCCCTAGCTGGACGTCTTTAAAGATACAAAAAAGAATAGTCATTAATCTTGTCCACAATTTTTACAGCCTCTAACTGATAGAGGTTTGTACAAATGAGGACCACTGCTGAGACGAAGCTCTGGTCTGGTTAATTAATGCCCTGTAGGTAGTGTGGGTGGCCCCGTCTCCAGCAGCAGTGGAGTGCATTCTCTGGAGAAGGCTTTGCCTGTAATGAAGGGCACTTAAACCACCTGACAGGAGACCAAAGATTAAGAGTCACCAACAGTCTCCTCTGAGTAAAATGGATTCATCACAGCTCTGATGCTGGAATGCTGCGCCGCTGTCCATGTCATCCCCACCCTGTGAAACACTTTGAATCGATCCAGGATGCAGTGCAGCCACATGTTGCTGTACATCCACCGCTCGGCTCACTGGTGTTGGCTGCTCTATGTTTTACTGTACCTCTGTATCTGCATCCAAATGCAGTGCATAAAATGATAGAAATGCAATGAAGGGTATGTGTGCTTCAAATCAACCCTGATGATGAAGTATCTGTCTGTGACGGATGCAGCAGTGATGAATTGTGCTTTGCCCAGCGAATTTTCATTCAGACACTGTCTCCAAGGTGAGAAGTCTGGATTCAAACAAATCCTTTGCTAATGGCCTGTCATTCCTCTTGGGAATACAGTAAACATTGGCTCTGTAAATTAAATTTCAGGGTACATGTCTTCCTGACAAATTTGCTGACAATACCCAGGAACACACACAAATATACACTGCAAAATTTTTCGCTGTGAATTCGCAATAAATTATTGGATAAGTTTTGCATGACTTTCACAGTAAGGATTACAGCAATATACTGTGAAATGTACTCACAGCAATTTACTGTAATTTCACATCTGTGATATTACAATGCATTGTTGTAAAAGCACAACTGTGTACTGTAACTTCACAGCTTCAATGACAAAGCAAATACTGTGATATTACAGTACGTTACTGGGGAATTACAACCTTTTGCTGTACATCATTACAACAAGGCCCTGTACTTTTACAGTGTGTACTGTGAAAGTAATGCACAAGTTGACAGTAATTTACTGTGAATTTACTGTGTATACTGTGGAAATCATGCAAAAATTGCATTACTGTGAAAGTAATGCAGATGAAGTTTCCATTTACTGTGAATTTACAATCATTTTACAATTAACACACCAACACACAACTCTGAGGTAAAGTCAATGTTAGCCCAATGGCATATTTATTTACAAATAAAGGTTATTCAACATAAATGCCAAGAAATTCAAGAATTCAAGAAATTCAACTTCCTAGTCCTAGTCAAACTTTCCAAAGCCATCTTAAAATGCAGAGAAATTGTGCAGAAACTTGCGATTCAACTACCCAGCTGTGTCACAATAACAGTAAGAGGATGGGAATGAGGCCTACATGGCAAGGTAAGAGAGGAAGGGAGAGAGCGATGAAGGGATGTCGTGAAGGGGTCAGGCGCTCCTCTCAGTCTCAAACATTCTATAATCCACACGCAACAGCATTGTACAAAAATCTTGTAGTGCAAAGTTGTCTTCAAAAAAAGTACAAAAAGAACTTCTCAAAACTGAGCCTGACAACTGCTGCAGCAAAAAAACTATGATGCCCACTCAAAGTCAATTAGTTTCCTCAAAAGGGTGCTCATATGAGGGTTCATTGTTGTCCGCCTCCTGGTCTTTGGGCCTCTTTCAGGATTGATGCCCAAGAAGTACCTGTTAAAAAGCAAAGATAGTTTCAGTTTTAAATAGACTTACGTATTGCAGGCAGCATTTATCAAGGTATTCACCTGTGCCTTTTCCAATATCACACTCTAATAGACTTATAATCCAAACTTGTTGGATCTTCCTCTCACCGTAAAATTATTTTTAGCCATTTTTAGCCAGGGTGCTTGGCGTGAAAAGGGTCCATGTCAAAGTGTCAATCAAGTAGTCAAGAGCAAAGTATGTTTTGTCCTGTTTCAGGGTTATTCAAGGTCATATACAATGCTTTCGATCAAACTGTTGACAGATTTTACCTGTATATTGCCACATACACGTATTGGTCAACAGGACCTCTTGCCAGTCTGGCCTCTACTGCCATTCCCGTGCGCGGTCTTCCTTCTCTGCGGCGTCGAGCAAGACGCGATGCCGCCGGCCTCTGAGGCTTAACTGACCATAAAACACATAACATGTTGACCACCATGCAACACTTTCACCATTGATATACTATATGATGCCTTTACCTAACTATATCTGATCAAATGTTGAGTCATCATCCTTCATAATCTTATCATATGTACAGCATTTAGGTATTGAAATTTAAATAATAAGATCGGCTGTGGTAAATAGCAAACGCTAACGTTAGCTAGCCTATATCAGACCACACGGGCAAATGCTACAGCTAGCTAACGTTAGCTAGTTAGCTAATAGTGCTAATATCATTTAAAATAACATGGGTGCACCGCAGACAGACGTTATGCATGCGGCTCACCTCCTCCATTCAGCCCAGAAGAAAAGAGGGAAATGGCCTCTTCAGGTTCAGTGCCGAGTTCGGTTATGCCGTGACTTACCAGGGAATATTTGAATACAAAATTTCACTGTAATAATACTGTTGAATGCTGCGAAATCCTTGCTTTTTTTTTTTTTTTTACTGTGTTGCTTTGATATTACAGAACTTGTTGTGATATAACAGGGGTGTTTTGATTGCAGGATTTTACTGTAACATAACAGTTAAATGCTGTAAAATCCAAGGATACTGAAGTTTTTACAAGTATTCATTGGGATATTACAGGGGAACTTAATTACAACAAGTTACTGTAAAATAATACTGTTAATTATTGTGAAATGCTGGTAATTTATTACAGTGTAACATACACATTCACCACAAAAGTAATAAATACAGTGCACTAATGTTTTGGGGACCGATCATCACAACATCTTAATATTAATGAGGCCAATCGTTTGGTTCTAACCTTTGGTAGCATGTACCGGTGACCAGAAGGCAGTAGCCTATATTGGCAGGCCAGCGGGTGACTGGGGTCAGTCAGGATGCTTCCTGTTTTCCTGCTAGCCCTGGCTCTATACAGAACAGAGAGCTCCTCAAAGCGCACGTCATCCTTTCACCCTATATTTAAAATAGCTGATATACCATGTAATATAATAATACGAAAAAGACACTGAGCAATGTGTGACTTCTGGGTTATTCCATGCCAGATCATCAAATGGGTGTCACTGGCGAATCAGATTTCAATGACATTGCTCCCATAGTTAGAAAACCATGTTTTATGAACACTTCAAATTTCACCCACTTTGGACGAAAAATAGATTTTTGGCGAATTTTCAAATTGGGGTACTGTCTTACAAATGCTGACTTTGTTTGACATGCATCGTATGTAGATTTGCATTTTGGCACACCTTCAATGTGCTCTAACTTTATTAATTTTCATCCTACAGTAGTGAAACTTCACATATTTACTAAATGAAAGGTGCTAAATCAGATTTACTGATCAATTGCTTAACATGCTCAAACATGCTATAATATTGAAGTCAGCTCACTTTACCATCTAAATTAATTCATCTTCACTTTTCATTGTCATGAAACTTAATTAAGCGTTGCACACTTAAGTTGAAAGCTTGTAAATTACATGGATTTTCAATATATTCAAAGTGCTGTCAAATTTACAATTTTCATAACATTCACAATATTTTGTTGTTTACTGCACATATAACAGTAGAATATCCACTGAAAATTTGAAATAAATCCAAAGTGTGCCTCTGGAGATATGACGTCAGATACCTAGACCTCCTGTTTACCACGTTATGGCATTATTTTCAGCTTTAGCAGGGCAGTAACTGGAATGGGTTCTTAATCCAGACATTCTCTCTAATTATTTTAGTTTTAGGGGTGGAAATAAATAATTTAAACATACTAGATCTATCCTAGTCTGAAAACTGACCAAACTCATATGACAGTACCTCACTTTAAAAATTCATCAAATATTAAATTTTGGTCAAAAATAGCCAAAATTACGAATTTGATCGTTTCAGATATAGCTTTATCAGATGTGAGATTTTCTTAGAAATTCCTGAGGTCATGGTGACAAATGAAAATGAAAATTCTGATGATCTGACATGGAATGACCCTGCAATGATTTCAGCTGTGACGAGCAGTGGGTATGTACAAGGAATGTGAGGGTAATGGCTCTGCCATTGGAGTACAAGTTCTGAAACAATTTGTAACATCTTTAAAAGACTTTGCATGTAATAGAGATCTTAACTGTACAGTAGACTTCAAATGAAACATCAAAAAGAAAAAGAAAAAAGGTTTGGGGTTCATATTTGGCTTTCAGTAGTAATTCAAATTAAGAATAAAATCGCTTGTCCTTATCTTTTTCCAAGGGTGACTAGTAGAGCTCTTTGATGATCACAAGATGAGGTTTGACACCTCTGACGTACAGCATCCTGATTATTTCACTCATTCAACCAGCCATGCATCCTGTAGATTACCACAACTCAGCACTGCGGTTTCCACAGCTAAACCTCCTCAAAAGCTTCCCAGTCCCTGGGGAAAGTTCCTGCAATGGAAAAGAGGCTCTAAATACAGATGGGTGGCAAATTAAAGACAAAATGTAAAAAAAACAAAAAAAGGGTCTTAGTGAGGTGTTGAGCCACCACAAGCTGCCAGAACAGCTACAATGCTCTTTGGCATAGATTCTCTAAGTCTCTGGACTCGACTGGAGGGACGGAGCTCCATGCCTCCAAATGATACTGTACATTAAGAGGGGTGTTATACTATGTCTGCAGTGCATAAAAACCTCATTACAAAGACATGCACATTCAAGAGCGGCGTGGCACTGATTTGTCCACAGAGATGTGGACAAACAGTAATGTGGTCGGGTTAGTCATCCTTCACTTTATTCTGGATAGGTGGGAGAGTGCATGTGTGGTGTTCACCAGGAGAACACTGCAGGCCTGAATGCCGGACCCTGACAGTGATGGGGTCTGCTGGCTCTGTTGTGCTGTGGGGGGTGTTTTCTTGGCATGGTTTTGCTTCACTTGTCCCCTCAGAGGGAGGAGTTACTGCAAATTAAAGTTAAGTTAAGTTAAAGTTATTCTGAGTGATCGTCTTTATCCTACTATGAAACACCTCTATCCTGATGGGAGTGGTCTCTTCCGGGATGATAATGGCCCCATCCACAGGGCACGAGGGCTCACTGAATGGTTTTATGAGGAAGAAAATGATGATGATGTAAATCATATATTCTGTCCACCACCACCATCAGAGCACCAAATAAGAGAATATCTTTTGGAAGAATGCTGTTCCATTCATAGAAATTGAACGGGTAGAAAAAGCGTGGGTCTTCGGGTCACGGAAAATCGGAACATTTCCACCTTGCCATGGCAACAGTTGTAGTGTTTGTTCACTGGTGTCACAGCATCGGCAGAAGAGTTTGTTTACGTCAGGAGAACTGATTCATGGCTAACGGAAACATGCTCTGTTTTCACAGTATCATATTCACATTCAATTTCTATGGCTCCATCCCTCCAGTAGAGCTCCAGAGACTTGGAGAATCTACATCGAGGTGCAGCTGAAACTGTTCTGGCGGCTCGTGGTGGCCCAACACCTGACCAAGACACCTGTTTGTATACTGAATTGCACAACTGTTTTGCATGACTTTGCTTGAATAGCAAGTCTACCAGGAAGTGAGTTATCAAGTGTGGTGGTGTAGTTATTTTTCAGGGTTGCATATTTCTACAACTCAAAGTGAAACACTGATGATGTGATTTCATAGCACGGATGTTTTCTCCTGACAACAATTCCTGGAAACAACAACAGGCCATCCTGTTGAAACTGAATGGAAAAGCTGCTTTTAACAATATTTTCTTTTCTACAAAGTAGCTCAGTACCTTTTTATCAAAGTGCATTTTAAATGTACTTTCTACTTTTACTCACACACCATTACTTCTGCTGAAGTAAAATTTCAGCACCATAACAGTATTTCTGCATCAACAGTATTTTGCAATCCATCCACCCCTTGGTTTAAGTGATGATCTTGTTTTTTGCCATGCAGTAAAAGCGTGCACAGACTGATTTTAATTTGTCTGTCACTTAGCTAAAATCATGTTGTGGGAGATTCAAACATTACTCATTAGGGTCAAACATTACTCATTCGGGTCAAACATTACTCATAAGGACGCTGAATGAACTCCTCAATTTACTTCTGGGGTATTTACCTGACAGTATTCACATTAACCTCACGCAAAGGCAAACAAGACTAAGGAGTGCAAGGGTCAGAGCCAAAGTGATGTGACAGGATTTCTGTGTATTAGAAAATGATCATAAGAAAAAAAAATTAGGAACAAAGTAAAAAAACAAACAAACACAGAGAAAGCGCTAATAAGAGTAATTAGATTGAGTGGACAAGAGGGAAAGTGACTCAGAGGGAAGAATACAATATGAGATAAAATGCATCAGTTAAACACTAAACTTACTTCTATCAACATGTTGTAAGATTTCACTTTGTATGTCTATTCAGTGCTTATGGATTTAGTTTGTATTAATATATGTAGGTGTATATGGATAGGAATGTGTATGGTAATAGATTTATGAGACAGAATATTATCTGTACTTATTTTAATGTCGTGCGGTTGTTTTGTCTGCAAGTGTCTCATCTGTTGTCATGTTTTTGTGTTTTGTGTGGACTGCAGGAGGAGCAGCCGATGTTCTGCATCAACTAATAAGCATCCTAATAAAATCCTAAATCCTTCTGTGTCTAATGTCAAATTCAGTCAAGGTGACATAACAGCAATAATTTCTAGTGCATCGTTATAAAATTCTATGGTAAATGACTATTGTCCTAAGTGGGGTTTGCCATCTTATTGATAAAAATCTGATTTTACTTGATGTCAAGGAAGTTTACGTTGCCGCGCAGGTTTAAACCAGGACTGTGGTGAAGAGGGTAAGAGATTATGCGGAAGATAATCTCAAGGGAGTCATCTGCGAACCAGCCTCAGACAACAAATAGTCCCTAACGTTGGACATAAATATGTGCAAATCTATCAGCAGACACAAGACAGCTTACAAGGACAAACTACGCCATGTCTCTCATTCAGAGTAAGCAGTTTTCAAATCAAAAGTGCCGAATTTATTTGTTCTAGGATTGCAAAGAGCAAGAAAATGAGAAAAAGGAGAAACTAGTAGAAGTCACTCTCTGCAGCTGTTTTTATGCTTATGTGTAAACACATCTGTTAGTCCACTGTAAATGTGTGTCTTAGAAAAGCATTATGATTGTGGTACCAGTCTGAAAAGTGGCAGTAAAGTCTAAAGGTAGTTTAAGTAGGGTTTATGTCTGATTGCCTTGATATTCAGATGACAGCTTATTTTTTGTGTATTACTTCTCACAGAGCTCCTGCTGTCCTGTGCGGTGATGGTTCAGATGTCAATCACTTTCTCCAAACCAGCTGGATGTAGAGGGAGTGACTACGAGATAATGCAAACACTCTTGCATTATCTTGAAACAGTGGAAGAGGAATACGTAAGTAAACACGTTCATGCTTTTGGAGGAAAGAATTTGAACATGGTGAATGACGGTGAATAACTGCTTTAACAATTTTTTATTCTACATTTCAAGAATCCATTTATTAAAATGTATATTCACTGGTTCAAGCCTATGAGTTTTACATTATCTAAAGTTACGATGAAGTCCCTCTCAGTTCAGGATGAGCAGTTAAACAGTTCGGGCAACCCTCACTGACTCTGAAATAATGTCCCTTATTTCCTCTCCAGGTCAAAGACGTGTTCGCAGGAGCAGCACCAAACATAACTGCCAACGTGACGGGAATAACTCTGCCTGTGAAAAACATCACCAAAGAAGTCTGTGCCTCTGCCTGCGCCATCAGAGTCTATCTCGAGCAACACATTCAGCCCATCATTGAGGATTTCATCCCAGAACCGGATCGTCTCATGGACAAAGTGAAAAGGTTTAACAATCAGTTTATAGAAGCTCTTTCAGTGATGAAAGAACGATGCCCGCACCTCTCCTATGTGGCACCTGAGGGGGATTATGGGAAGAGGCTCATGGGCTACAAAATCTTACACACTGTCTGCGAGTGGATGAAGGAAGTGATATCGATATAGCAGCAAACGCCTTACAGCAGTTCTGTAAACCACTGACGTGTCCACTGTTTATTTAACAACTGAGTGACCTTTTCTTGTTGTGATGTGATCATAAACTTGGCATTTCTTTTTCATAATAAATAAGTACTATGGAAGGATTTCAGTTCCTTAAGACTCTAAATTGTTTCCTTGTTTATTTGACTGCCACAACACATTTTAAGAGTTCTTTGGGTTACCTAGCCCCTCATCATCATCATCATCATCATCATTATATTCATTATCCTAGTGTTATCACATTACAGCTTTAGGGTGTAACTCATTAAACTGCTAATTTGTGATGCTAAAGAAAGAAAGAAAGAAAGAAAGAAGTGGTGGTGGTGGAAAGAGTCCCACAAATTGCAACTCAAGTATCAGTGCTGATTCTTTGCTTATATTTTGCTTCAGTAGAAGTAGAGCTGTCAAAATCTCCTGAGAGTAAAAAGTAGCTCATTTAAAATGTACTCAAAGTAAAAGTTACGGGGTTACTTTTTCAAAACAGTAACTTTGTTAGCTGTGATCTTTTCCATGCAGTTAGAAAAGGAGGCAAGAACACACCTCACACTACTTCCTTTTAAAAGGGCATTACGCAAAATTACCATGGCTCGATTGAAGTGAGGACCCTCTAGTTGTACATGGCTCTCATCGTCAGGCCAGCTCACTGATATCATTCCTCTTTTTTCAACATACAGTACAGGCCAAAAGTTTGGACACACCTTCTCATTCAATGCGTTTTCTTTATTTTCATGACTATTTGCATTGTAGATTCTCACTGAAGGCATCAAAACTATGAATGAACACATGTGGAGTTATGTACTTAACAAAAAAAGGTGAAATAACTGAAAACATGTTTTATATTCTAGTTTCTTCAAAATGGCCACCCTTTGCTCTGATTACTGCTTTGCACACTCTTGGCATTCTCTCGATGAGCTTCAAGAGGTAGACACCTGAAATGGTTTTCACTTCACAGGTGTGCCTTATCAGGGTTAATTAGTGGAACTTCTTGCTTTATCAATGGGGCTGGGACCATCAGTTGTGTTGTGCAGAAGTCAGGTTACTACATAGCCGACAGCCCTATTGGACAACTGTTAAAATTCATATTATGGCAAGAACCAATCAGCTAACTAAAGAAAAACGAGTGGCCATCATTACTTTAAGAAATGAAGGTCAGTCAGTCCGGAAAATTGCAAAAACTTTAAATGTGTCCCCAAGTGGAGTCGCAAAAACCATCAAGCGCTACAACAAAACTGGCACACATGAGGACCGACCCAGGAAAGGAAGACCAAGAGTCACCTATGCTTCTGAGGACAAGTTCATCCGAGTCACCAGCCTCAGAAAGTGCAAGTTAACAGCAGCTCAGATCAGAGACCAGATGAATGCCACACAGAGTTCTAGCAGCAGACCCATTTCTAGAACAACTGTTAAGAGTTGACTGCGC
>OMLB01026116.1:0-15509 GCA_900302555.1 Myripristis jacobus
TAAAACACAGACTGGAAGAACTCACAGACACCCCGACATCCCCTGGTGTCTCCACACAGCCTGTTGATGGACTGAGGCAAACTGAATGGAGACATCAACACGCAAAACACGTAAAGTAAGGCTTAAGACTGAGCCTCTTTTTATTTTTAATTAGCCTAAACTACTACTGGAATCTTTAGGGAAAAAATAAACACTTGATACAGAAATCAAACTGTTATGTGCCTCGCAGGGAGAAATGCAACGAATTACAGCTTGTGGGGCAGGACAGAATAAAATGAAGATAATTTACGCAGAAATGTGATGACGTAACAATAAATAGTGGGCTAATGGGACAGGAAACGCACACGCTGCAGGAGAAAGGCATTTGGGTTCACACGCACGCACACTGACAAGCACGCACGCCTTGGTGATGATACCGTGTCGATGATGTCACGGACCACTATTTAAGGCCCCCTGATCCACGACCCGCGCCCCCCAACCCTAACTGTAACCCAACAACCCCAACATCGATCAGACACGTTCGACACGAAATGCTGCATAGACGCACACAGCACAGAGCAGCCCTCCATGAGGGGGTCGGCTCCACTGCAAACCCCGAATGCAGGGGCGCCTCCAGAAATTTTTCAAAGGGGTGGCCAGATGGGGCCACTCAGAATCTTGGGGTGGCACACCAAAAGTAAAAACCATAATTTCAGGATGTTATTATACTGAAATTATGGCTAGGCTTAGCCTGTATACAACTGTGTCATATACAGGCTAAGCCTCTGCTGCTCCCCTGTCGACTCTCTCTCTCCTCCTGTTCTTCTTAAAATAAGAATGGATGTCTGTGGACTTTCTCTTCATTGTCTGCAAATTGACATAACATATACAAGCAGCAGCTAACATTAGCTAGCTACGTAACTCAGTTCAACATGTCAGCGGCCAGGGGGCGGGGCTACTGTGAGTGATGGAAGGTCAAGAGCGGCTTCCTGGGCCTGGCTGGCTGAGCATTTGGGATGAAACACATAACTGACAATAGAATCTATGTGACTGGCCAGTGGGGTGGCCAGCAAATTTATAGGGGGGGCCGTGGCCACCCTTGGCCACCCACTTGTGGCGCCCCTGCCCGAATGGAACAAAAACTTTGCAAAGCTTGTCAGCAGACTTGCGTGGGAGCTGACACCCCGCTGTGCAGACAAACACAATCTATCATTTGCAGCAGCAGATGAGATTAACCAGTGTGTTCACAAAGTCGCAGAAATGCACCTGGCAGACATCAGTAAAGCTGCACCTGAGTTTGGACGCAGAAGTCAAGTGGCGAGGCTGCAGGTGGAAGTATGGCAGCTGGAGAAAGAGCTGAGACAGTCACAACAGAAGCTCGAATTAAATCAGCATGTAGAATCCACAATACTTTTGAAAAATACTGATGACAATGAAGCAGATTTTGAGAAAGAAATACTGATACAAGAAGTTGGCAAAAGAAAAACACGACTTCTCACACAGCAAAGGATTCTGGAGGATCTGACACATGAGTCAGCACAACTGGACAATGAGAAAATCCAACTGATGGAGCAACAGAAAAAGATTCATCCTGCTGAAAAGCAGCTTTCAAAATTACAGACGATGAAGGAGTCATTGCTCACCATCCAAAAAGACTATGATGTGAAAGATTTCCCATTGCATCACCACATCATGGACAAGAAACAGAAACCCCTGAGCACAAACAGAGACCGTTTTCCTCACGGTAGCAAGGACAAAGACACTTTGCCGTCCCTTAACAAACACAAAGACATTTTGTCAACAGTTTCTCAACTTCCTCCCTTGAGACTACGTGATACCACTTACCTACAATCTGCCCTTCGCCAAGGTTTGCCTGGGTTGAAGCCCAAGAAGCAAGACACATTTATCATGACTGAGCAAGCCAGGCGTCCCAGCAAAGAACAACAAGCAAAGACTCAGCTCCTCGTGAGCCAGGCCAAAGCCAAGTGGCATGCACCTCTGACCCTGAAGGCAGCTACACTTGCTGAAAGGTTAAGCAAAACTATGAACCCCACCCAAATTGAGGCCCACATCGAGAAACTCATACTAAGGGAAAATGAACAGGAGAACGAGAGACTCTGGCTACTACAAACTAAAGTGAAATATGAGGCAGAGATTCAGAAGATGAAGAATCAAAATGAGAGGTTTGGCTGGGTCACATATCTTGATTATTTGAACAACAGAAAGTTCAAGCAAGACATCAACAAGCTCTTACTCGGACTGAAAAGGACAAAGAGGAGGACTGAAACCATGGCGACAGTAGTGCATGGCTTAAAGCTGAAGATAGAAGCCCTAAAGTCTGAGAACCTGGCTAAGCAGGAAGTACTGGCCACGCTAAAGGCTGAGGTGGCGCAGTAGCAGAGCAGTAGCACAGGGCACAGTATCTGGCAATGAAGGCTACAGCCACTGAAATAGGACAACAGGACAAAAACATATCCACCTTTGGATCATTGTACACCAACTTGTATTTCCCCTGTCTGAAAGTTCATAAACAATTAAAATTATTCAAATTGAAGGATCATTTTGTGTCATTCTGTATTATCTGCCATATATGGATTTGAAGGAAATGCCTAAATGTCTCTGTTTTGTTTGATTGTTTGTGTTGAAATATTATAGCACAGAGGTTTTCAAAACTTATATGATCATTTTTTGACTATGCTGATGTTGTTTATCAACATGCATCTAAAACCAACCCTTGGTCCCTTTATGCAGCATACAGTAATCTCTGTAGATTTGCTCTTGGATGGTCCTTTAGTACTCATCATTGTATAATGTTTAACTCACTTAAATGGCTTCAAATGTTTAAAAATATCTGTCTTCTCATTATGAGATTAATTGCACATGTTTTAGATGATGCTATACCTGTATATAATATAAAATTCTGTGTACATTCAGTGTTATTTATCATATTTTTGCTGGGCTAACATTTGCTCATGGCCTCTCAGTGGCCATCTAGTGGTTGGATTCACCTGTGTTCTCGTCTTTCTGATGTTTGTGTGCTGATTGTCTTAGTTGTAATGTGTCTGTTGAATTGTGGTTTTGTTTTTGTCTTTTCCATTATTTTAAAGTCTTAGTTTTTTTCTATCTTTGAGTTATGACTTGTATGTTAGGACCCCCTGTAAAATGAGATGGTTCTTCTCAAGGGATTTATCCTAATGAATAAACTTTGATCATCACATAAAATACGCGCCTTTTTTTTGTGACCAAGTTTTTATTAAGATTAAGATTTTCTAGGCAGAAGAGACATCACATTGCATACATGTGCCAAAGGCTACTTACAGTTCAATTTAACTTATAAACACAGTACATATTGTACCTGTGCACATGTTGAAAACCATACAGTTGGTGGATAATAAAGTCGATGGTTTTATTATTTATAGTCAACATTCCTCATTTTACCATACTCAGTTGATTTCATTTGGACCTTATCATACTTATTATATAAACTGTGTTTGAATTACCATGAAAGGTCAATCTCAGTGCCAATGTACAGGTGTTCTAATTAGTGAAATACTGATTTGACCTTCTGGGCTGCAGTGAGCAAAATTTGAATGGTTTCTGTCTTTGCTCCTTGCACTCGAGCACTTGAGGCTTCCAGCTTCAGGATTTCATAATAGGACAGCTCCCACTTAAAGATACTCAATTCATGTGGTGGTTTCCATCTCATTACCAGCATTTTCTTTGCTGCTGTTAAGCCAGCCAATAAGATTCTCTTCTTATGGGTTGTCAGACTTAGACTCATTTAAGAATAAAATGTGTGGCAAACAGGGTATATTTTTGTCAGTTACATCTGAGATAAATCGTGCAACCTGAGCCCAGAAGGTCTGTACTTCTGAGCATTCCCACATCATATGTATATATGTGCCAATGGTCTTTTGCGGACATAGGGAGCATAAAGGGCTTTGAGTGATTCCAATCTGGCATAGTTTCCTAGGTGAAGAATGAAATCTTTGTATTAGTTTGCAATGAACCAACTGATTACTGTAATTACGGGAAGATAACGGAATGTTGTTCCAAATGTTCTGCCAGTTTATACTCACATTATAGTCCTTTAGATCTGTGTTCCAAACAATGATGTTTCCTGTTGTTCCATTAAATTTCTCTTGCAATTTTTAATATAAACCAGAAACAAAACCACTTTTGACATTTATACCGCTAAGTAATTGCATTAGAGGATGAACTGATAAAGGCTGATTCCATGGGACACCATAAGTGCGCATTGCAGTGTGCAACTGTAAATAAAAATAAAAGGATGTGCTGGATAGATTATACATTTGTTTGAGCTCTTGAAAGGACCTAAGACCATGTTCATTATAGATATCTGATAATTTGTGGACTCCTTGTTTTTGCCAATTAGGGAATATTACCGGTTTGTCACCAAACAATAATAAATTGTTTCTAAAAATGGTGGTATCTAGATGCCATTGTGTATCCCGCTGACCCATTCTGGCAATGTGTTTCCAAACATAAATTGAATGTGCAATAATCGGCCCAAATCTGGTAAGGCAATATGTTTGAGAAAGACCAGAAAAGAGATACAATGTGCTTCTCCATATTCACCCATGGTACATCAGAGTCTGTATCAATCCATCTCAGCAGCGGCCTAAGCATGAACGGATAACCCACCTGCCTTCCTACTATTTTGAAGCGTAGAATTACTAATTCTTGGGCGCTGTTCATGCGATATGAATTTAAACACCAACACCAGTTTATTAGATATTACCTTCTTAAGACTCTTGTAATTTTTAGTCACAATTTTGTCTATGGATGGATAAATATCTATGCCTAAATACCTAAAATGTAAACTGATGGGTATACCTACGTCTGACTGAAAATTACTTATTACTGTATTTAAGGGGAGCAGGGTTGATTTATTCAAATTTATTTTATAGCCTGATATTAAACTGAAACTTTGAATGATCTCTAAAACTGTAGTTAAAGATTGTGATGAATTACCGAGAAATAATACTAGATCATCTGCATACATAGAAATTTTATGGGATATGTTGTTCACAACTATTTGTTTTATTTCCTGAGAATTTCTAATTTTTTGCGCTAATGGTTCAAGAGATAACGCAAATAATAATGCGGAGGTGGGACAACCCTGCCGGAGGCCACGTCTGATGGGGAAAGGTGTGGAACACTGATTAGATGTAATAACCATGGCCGTTGGATTGTGATACAAGATTTTAAGCATGTTCATAAATACGTCTGCAAACCCCATATTTTCCATAGTGTACCACAGACACCCCTGTTCCAATCTGTCGAAAGCTTTTTCAGCATCCAGAGACAACACTGCACATGAAGATGTTTTAGGAGCTTTGTCGATAATGTGTAAGAGTCGTCTTAAATTATCTAATGCAAATCTTTGTTTGACGAAGCCAGTTTGGTCTGGATGGACCAATATTGGCAGTACTGTCTCGAGACGCCGGGCAAGGACCCTAGCATATAATTTTATATCTCCATTAAGGAGAGACAGAGGGCGATAGTTAGGACAGAGGTTACTGTCCTTCTCTTTTTTATGTAGTAATGTGATTATTGCAGTGCTTATGTCTCTATTAAAGCTTCCCTCTTTAATAGCTTGTTGGAACGTTTCAAGTAAAAGTGGACCCAATTCTTAACAAAAAATTAAATACAGCTCTGGAGGGATACCATCGCACCCTGGAGATTTCCCACATTTCATTTCTTTGAGTGCATCATGTACTTCATCTAAGGTAATAGGGGAATCGAATGTTTTTATTTGTTTCTCTGTTAATTTAGGTAAGTCCAAATCTTCGAAAAAAGAGTCTAAGTTGGCTTTTGTAAATTGTGCTTCAGAGGAGTAAAGATGTTGACAAAAGTGTTTAAATTCCTAATTTATTTTTGCGGGGTCATTTACCACCACTCCGTCTTTATTTTTAATAGCTATGATATCTGCTCTCTGATCGTTGCTTTGTATTTTCATGTTCAGAACGAAGCTTGGGTTGTTTCCATTCAAGTATTCAGTTTGTCTCGCTCTATGCACCAAAAATTCTGCTTTTCGTGCCAATAAAGCATTTAGTTCAGACCTCACTTTCCATAACTCCTTTTCCCTTTCTTGGTAATTGTTTTGTTGTTCTGCATTTAATAATGACTGCCTACTTTCTAATCTAGATATTTCTTGATGGTAAGCTTTATTACATGCTGAGGCAAATGATATTGTATTATTGCGGATAGATCCTTTAGTTGCACCCCATAAATATCTCACATCTGTGACACTATTTTTATGAATATTTATGAAAGAGCATAAGAGAGAGAGAATAAAAAATGTGTCTTAGAAAATTGTAAAGTATGTGCATTATGTATATTTTATTTTGTATATACACCATATGCACACAGGGATATTGCACTGCCCTACAGGTATAAATTACTGCACTGTTAAATGGTACAAACAGTTTAAATAGTGTAAAGTTATGAAGTCTGTTAACTCTAAATCAGTCTGTCAGTCTAGTTCCAACCTGAAACTGATGCTGGTGGGAATTAATGTAAGTTGTAAGTTTGTAAAGTAATGTAAGGAAGCCTCTGCATGTTATGATGCTTGATTTCTTCTCTCAGAGTGCTACTGTAGTTTAGGTATTGTAGAGAGGAGCAAATGTATTCATCTGAGGCACGCTACAATTCAGCACTTGATGAATACCGAGCCCTGCATGTGTAGAGAGAATAACTGCACTGCACAATAACATCTGAGCTGGCTCAGTGCCTACACTAGCACTTTATTTAGCAAAACTGAATAGGTTATAATTCAATAACTGTTGCAAAGTAATAGGTTACAATTAATTCAAAGTGCTTTGCCTTGAATATTTGCTTAAACTTGCAGAACAAATTGCTTTGTGTTAAGTAACAATTCAGGGTGGCTTATGACTTTACTGCAGGATGAAGGAAATTTCATGCCTGCATCCACCATCTGAACAGCCAGTCACCAGTTTGTGTAGTCATTTGGGAACAAGTCACCAAACCAGTCACCACTCTCTACACAGAGTGAACTTCTCAGATGGTATTAAAAGCACACTTCATCACACACATACACAGTGTAACACAACACCATCAGACCCCGAGCTGCTTAGAGAGATGAGAGTGTGATAATCACTCATAACTGTCTGTTAAATGTCATAACTGTCTGCATAAATGTCTGTCTGTCTGTCAGTTTGATGGCTGTATCATCTTGCTGACTGTCCGCTCCATACACAGTAAAAAAAAGCACATAGCCCACATCTCAGGGGTTTCGGAGGCAAATATCCTCAGTCATGGTGCCATTTACATGTTCTGAAACTCAGAACTAGAAATTTGTGTTTTGCCATCAACTCCTGGATAATATATTGTTGTAATGATATGTCTGAAATCATTTTGAGACATATAATTTAACTATTTCTGCTGCTTGCTGTTTTGTTGTTGTTGTTGTTGTTGTTGTTGTTTGTTTGTTTGTTCGTTTGCCTGCCTTTTTATTTAGTATGTGGAGATGTAATCGCTGTCCCAATTCATTTTTTATATTTCAGTCTGAAACATGAAGTTTTTATATTTTATAATTTTAATTGCATTTATTTAATTTTGAGTTTTGGTTTAATATAGACCTTTTTTTGTTTATTTGTTTGTTTTTTGTTTTGTTTTGTTTTGTTTTTCTGTTTTTGTTTTTTGAAAGCATTGCCGGAAGCTGTGTTTGCGCTCATGCCGCCTGACTTGACGCTGGTGTATAATTCGGGGTCGGCGGACGGTGGCGGTCCTGTGAGCAGCAGGTCGGCAGGGAGAAGCAGCGCACGGCGCGGACACTGAGTCCGTGTGAGAAGCCGCGGTTTGCCGGATCAGAGCGGAGGCATCCGGCGGGATCCTGCCTGTCCTCTGCTGCAGGTTTTCACTGGATCCTCCGATGGAAGAGGCTGACAGCCGCACTTTCCTCTGCGGAGCGACTGCACGACTGAGCGCCTACCTGGAATTTTAAATGGTATCACATCTGACACGGTCAGCTCCCGCCAGCTGGGAACTCAATGAGAAGGGTTGTTATTTGTCCGCAGGTGATGTCTGGCTTTTTTAAGGCTCGCTGTCATCTGATGCTGCTGAATTATTCAGCAGCTTCATACATTGTGGAGGTTACAGCAGGTGACGTGGGCAGGCAGCAGAGAAAGGGTTAATTTAAATTGTTTGAAAAAGAAACCTGCTGCTAAGGGACACAGTGATGCAGGGATCAATACAACTAAACTATGTCCAATCTGTAAATAACCTACGACAAACAACACTTGGAAACCAAAAAATGTGCATTTATACTGTTAAGTTAACCTGTAAATTAACTTGTAAGTTAACTGTAAGTAAATTGTGATTTGTTATGATTCCTGCTAAAACACCGCTAAAGCGACTTAAGTTAGGTTTAACAAGGTGGCTTTAGTTTAGCTTCCACTACGTCCGGGGCTGTTATAAAAGGATTGGATTTAATCCCACCTAGTTGAGTGTGTAAATTCCCACCATTAAATAAGATGGGAAGGCAGGTGGGCAGGAGGCAGTTTTCATTCTGGATGACTGAGCAGCAAAAGCAGCAGGGAGAGCCATGAGTGCAGATGAGAAAAACCTTCCAGCACTGCAGGGGGAAGAGTTTCTACACTTCACTGTTCACTTTGCAGAGCTAGTTCACATCTCCATGTTGTCACAACTATTTCCAGTCATCATGCGTGTCAGTGCATGCAGATCTAATGGTCTGATGGCTGCATTGGTGTGTGTCGTGTGTGTTGCAGGTTGCTTTATGTCCTAAGAGACCTGAAATCCAGTCAGGCAGGAAGGCCTATCTCATCTCAGAGACTCTGTCGTTGTGGACTAATGTTTCAGCTGTGGGATAAACTTTCCCTCAATTTGCAGCCGAGCTGCATAGTAAATTAATCTTAATTAGAGCTGACCTGGCATCCACAATTGAGCTAAATGAACGCTTCCCCTCTGCTATGTAAACCAGAGGCTGAATGTGATTTACTGGTGTGGGTTGCGGGAAGGACAGAGAACTTAGAATCCAGTTCCTTTCACTACTTTATCAAAGCGTTATGTTTACCGGCTCAGTTCATTTGGACTAGGTATTTCAAGGTAAACAAGCATTAGGAAGCTTCGAGCATCTTAAAGCTGCTCAAGTGCTCATGGGTTAAAAGACCTGATGCCAGACAAGTCCTTGTTAAATTAGGTTTTTAAAGTGTTTGGGCTACTTTTTGATGCTGCTCCCTGGTGATAAGTCCTGACTGATGTATTTCTATTTTGGCTTGATTCGGTAGAGGTAAAGTGTATAATTGACTTCATCCGAACAGAGTAAAATCACCTGAAAAGCAACTCAAAATGAGAAGCAGAGTAGAGTTTATGCTTAATCCTTGTGCAGGTTCTCCATGGCTTTTATGTATCACTGTCAGATCAAATGGCAGATCTCCTTAAAGGAAACTGCACACTAAATCTGGAGCAGCTCTGTTGACAAACCCATTCAGACTGATGGTGTGGATTCATAGAATATTTGTTTTGGACTTTTAGAGCCAGGAAAGGTTAACTTCATTGTTCTGCGTCCCAGTGAGAGCGCTGTGGTCACAAACTTGGTTCCCCATTCAGTGATTATAGAGCAGCGCCAGGATTTTGCCTTTTGATGTCATCTTGATTTTCCTCTCTCTGGCTTTGAGAAGGCCCTAGTTGTGTTGGTATGTTTGTGTTTCTATGGAAATTCTGTTTTTGGTCTGTTTTTCCCTTTTAATGTCTCGCTCTTCTCTTCTCAGTGCTGCAGCCAAACTTCAGCATGTGAATCTAGACCACTTGCATGTTGGCTTTACATAGTAATCTGTTCCATGTTGCCCATGGGGCAAAAAAGCAACAAAAAAAAAGAGAAAAAAAAACGCCGTTACACAAGCTGTCACTTCCTGGAATAAGTGGTTGACTTATAAGGGGCTGGCCTCGCATATCAGCCCAGGGAGAGACAGGGAGACAAAAATACACCCGGGAGCTGAGTATCACCGTCACTGGCCAAACACAACACCAGAGGCTGGGTTAAGGCCCCAAGTTTGAGTTGTGGAATTATTTAAGTCCCATTACTTAATTTTAGTTTCTCTTAAATGTTCCTTGACGTTCATTTAAAAAAAAAAATAATGGTTTCATTTTGACTACGAAAGGCCATAAAGAGGAGATGGTTACCTATAGCTGTGGCTTTCTGTTGATATTGTAGGTGAGTTTTATTCTGGGTATGAATTATGTATGAGACTCAGAAGGTTGGAGAGTATTGTGAATTTTTTTTGTGACAGCTATGATAATGTTCACCAGGTAATGCACAAAAGCCCTCAGGTCAGCATGGCAGGGCCAGTCTACTGTACGGCAATGTTGGGCTTTAATGCTTATTATCCAACAAAATCTTGTACTTCTTAAGGCCACATGGGTTCAAATTCTACCTCATAACACAAAAGATCTTCCCTTGAATCTAAATTGACATAAAGTCCAGACAATCTATTGCACCAAAGCCTTACACAAAACTACTTGGACCAACTTTTGCAAGACTTTTTCTTGCTATTATTGTTGTTTTGTAACTTTTGCCATAGGGGACAAAGGTACTCGTTGCAGATTCATCTGAACTTTTCTTTTTCATAGATGGAAATCTTTGGTTCCTTTCAGCTATTTTGGACAGAAATGTGAGTCCCTTCTGCTTTTTGAAAATGCTGATAATAGGTTGATTTCAAACATTTCTGAAAGGGGTCTAGCTGGCTTCTCCCTGCTCACATTTTACTGTGCAACTGGACACACAGCACATTGCCTAATTGGGTTCTAATGTCACAACAGGCGCCCTCAAGCTGTAGGCCTAATCCAGCCCCAAACCTCTACAGTATGGCGCTAATACCTTGAGGATTAGTGGTTTGATTTCAGCAGGGTCCACATGCATCAATCGAACCCTGTAAGTCTGAGTATAAACAAGCAATTGGCATGTGTGCTTCCAGCCATGTACACTATAGTCAGTAACATGTAAGGAGATTTCACTACAATCCAGCCTATAGACCTGCTTCTGCCCTATCTGCTAGAAATGAAGGTAGCTGTGTTTGGCTGGTAGACAAAAGAGTCAGGTTGCTATATATATTTGCCAGAGTAATCAAAATATTATAAAATATATCTTTATAGAAAATAAATTAGTTGTATCCAGGATTTTCAAGGGCACCCAGAGCTGGAAACCATGTGTAAGGTGACATATTTGCTGTGTCATTAATTCCAGAAATATTTTAATCCTGCCATCCTTGGACCATTGGTTCTAGCACATTACTTGTTGTCCTGTACACAAATGCTGATTACCATTGCACAATGTTTAATGACCCTACTGATGCCAGCAATGCCCATTTAAGCCTAGTTGGTTTAGGGGGGGCCCTTCCTTTTAGAGTTAGTTTGCTTTTATTGGCAGTTACAGGACGTGTGGACACTCCCTCATACTTAGACAACCTTTGAACTTCAGGTGGAGAATCTACATTGTTGTTCACCAGTCACAGTATTCACTATTAAGGACATAAAGACACAGTGGGAGAGCGTAAAGCCTTGTAAGGAAGGTTTCACCCCATGTTAGAGATATGATTGGCTGTTTCACAAATGTGGCTTTCCTATCTGGTTTCCTATATATCTGCTAAGTTGGTGAGTGAACTGTTACAAACACGGCGCAAGGAGATGGTGTTTTCTTCACCTCATGGTACGTCTGTAATCTTTTAACTATGCAAATGGGCAATGGGATCGTTTCAGCTGGGTGTGCATTTGACAGGAATATGCAGGGTACACTTCTTATTCTGAGAGAGATCAGTTTAAGTGAGAACCTGAAGGAAACAATCAATGACCCATATCTCTAGATGTACAGTAATTCAATTTACTTTCTTCTTATTTCAGTTTCATATCAGAGTTTAAGATGCTTTCTTATCTGTTGAAATCGCTTGAAAAGGTGACAAAACAAGCAATTCCATTTTTCTTTGAAATGTTTTCAGAGTTTCAGTTTTGGGGTCACATAGCTCTCATTCACTGCTGAGAGGAAGTCAATGTTTTCCTGCTTTTTCCTGCCATTTGTGGTCCTTATCATATGCCGTCTAATTTTCTCATTTCAAAGAGTTGTAGTCAGCTGACTCCATTCTGAGACTGTTGAGGCCATGAAACTATTAAAAACTTTTGTGGGATAAAGTACAAAAATATGTGGTAAAAAAGCTAAATACCAAGGTTGGTTTTGCTGCAAAATTCCTGAAACGTTGATATTTTGGCGATAAGAGGTTATTGCCCAACGACAATCCATTTATGGGGCAAGTGGTGGCCAAAAAAATGGTCATTTCCTTTAGCTTCTATTTTATTATTATGATGCAGAACCAATGAAGGGATTGAAGGTAACTGTGCTGATAAATGGGTAAACACTGTCTTTATCCGTGCTTAAATGAACATTTATTTAGTCTTTATTTGTTCCCCTGTCTGCCTTCACTGCTACAGTAGTATATTGTGTTATGAGGGCATCCATGGGGGTGTGCTTGTTTTTAGTTCACATAAGAACTGGTCTCTCTTTGTGAGTTTTTGTCACTGCCTCTGGCCATAGTAAATAAAAAGGCCTGTTCACATGTCCTAAATATCACATGCCTGGACCTGCTTTCTTGTCCCAATTTCTTTTTCTTTCCTCAGTGTCTGTGTTGTCCTGTATTTGTATTTATGTAACTTCAGCATTGTGCAGCATGGACCAATTGTTAACAAACAGTTGGATTTTGAATATGTTTTCATGATGGATATCAGTGCCTTCGACGTCCTTGTCACCACTGGCCATATTCTCGGTGATTTTCATGCATTTGAATGTTGGACACGACCACGTCGTGCCATTTATGTACATCAGATGAACTAGACAGGAGATGCAAATCGTTGTCCCCTCTTCCCTCTTCCTTCTCCTTTCTCCATCTGCCCTTTCTTTTGACTTTGAGAGAGTGATCCAGAGTCTGTCTCGGCCGGTTGTTTGGAGTGCTTTCAGTGCTTCATGCTACAGCAAAATCAGAAATCACATAACTTTGCATTAGTTTCACTCTTGGATTGGTGAGGACAACTTTCAAACAAAGTAAGCTGATTGGCAAAATGTTTTCTGAGCATATTAGGCTGTTCTAAAATCTCTCAAATCTATCAAAGTATTGTGATATTCGATTTTGTCCGCATCACCCAGGCCTACTCTGTCTTCCAGTCCAGTATTTGCCTCACAGCCATAGCTTTTCCTTTCCTCCTGCCATTGTCACCAGATGAATACAAATCCTATAACTCTGCTGGCACCCACAGGTGAGACGGCAGAGCTGACACCTGGGCGAACATGAAACTGTGTGCCAGTAGAAATAGGATCTGGCTGCATGGCTTAAGACATCTTGAGTCACAAGGATTTTCATAAAGTTCAGCCGATACATTGCAGCTTAGTTTTATGCAGCTTACGTGTTCCATGTTGTTGTTGTTGTGGCTTTTGCACATGCAGGCCTTTTTATTCCTCAGTTTAGATTTGGAAAATGCCAATGAGAACGTCTCACTTTATTCGCAGCTGTGCATGCCTGTTTATCCATGGTACAAATACTGCAGGACATTCATGTCTCCTGTTCAGAACGTCTCTGCAAATTATAGATACATTAACACAGTGTTTGCTCCTCAACACAGCCCAGTTTGATTTGAATAAGTGAACCTAAAGATAAGGAGCTGTTGGGAAAGTCTTGCATCATCCATGAAATTATGACATTATTAACAAGAGGACTTCAGTGACTCCTCAGTGGCACTGTTTGGTCAGGGAATTTGCAATAGTTGTTTTAAAAAGGTTTTACAAATGGGTCACTTTACAGGAATGTAGCAGAATGTGTCTCACAGCTTGATTCATAACACTCAGTGCAGGCCAAGCAGTTTTTAATCCTAATTCCTCATGGAATGACCCGGCTGACTTCTTAAAAGCCAGTTTTAGAGTTAGGAAGACTTCAGTTTTAGGATCAGGGCCCCAAGGAGAACTTAAGAACTATGGAAAAGTGTCACACTGCAGCTGACTATTGCTTGTGATAGTGTTTTGCTGCCATACTGTATCTGACCTTCAACAAGTAAGCCGCTTGTCTGCATGTTAACCCAATACACCACTCGAAAGTGGAAGCAAGCTATCAGCAGTGAGATCTCACGGATATTGGTTAGGGAAGGAGATGTCTGTGTCAGCAGCCAAACTCATAAAAGTCAGCTGTCCCCCTCCCCCCGCGCCTGCAGTCGTGATAGTTGGATCTTATCATCTGGCTGGGGAATTCAAACATGGAGACGCTGTCTCAAGTGTAGGCCTGTGGAGTTATGGCAGTGGCAGCAGGATCTCAAGTAGACCACTGTGGAACCTGAGAGCTGTTTATGTACGACCGCCAGCTTTCGGCTTAAAGTCATCGCTCTTCCTCCTGCTGTGCTTGTATAATTTCTAAAATTCAGATATAAATTATAGGGCCTTGAAATGTAGATTGTGTGGTTAAATTTTAAGGTATTGTAGTATTCTTTTGATTTTGAGTTTAGTTTGCTTTAAAGGGGCATTACAGCGACAGTGTTCAGTTCTTGTCCACCAGGGGCAGACAAGATGCTGCGAAACCAACATAAATCAGGCTACGACATTCATACGCTAGCATTACAGAGAAAAGCCTGTAACGGGCTAATGGTTATTTAGCCATTATATCAAGTAAGAAACTTGCATATCCAGAGTTGCTTTTTAAGTGTAGGTGTGTTGGAGAGTAAAAGTCTACATTATATGTAGTCCCATACTCAGAGTGAGTGAAATTTGGTTTTAATGGATTTTAGCACTCTGTGGGTAATTTAGAAATACAGCGCTGAGGAAGTTGACCTCTTGTAACAAATTGACTTTGACAAAGTGACTTTGACTGACATCGCCTTCCTCCCATTAGAAGACGCTTTCCCAGGTTACATCTAGCATTCTGTCTCAGTGGGACCGGCTGAAGTTTGGACGGGGCCTGGAAAGACCTGTCGCTTTTGATTAGATCTCGCACGGCCTAAAATTGTACCCGATAATAGCTAAACTTTGCCAGAGACTGAGTGGACAAGCTCAGCCTGGCTGTTCTAGTCTCCAGAGTGACTTTGACTTCAGTCATATGTTGAGTCTTGTCCTCGACTCTGATTTGTCAGCCATTATTTTAGCCTCCAAGCTTTGGGTCACTTGCCTCCTCGGGGCTGTTGCTGTATGCAGTCAGTGTAAGGTGTGGGAATTGTTGACAACATTTTTATAAGGTTAAGGTGATCGGAGGATCTTCGAGTCATACCAGCCTCGATACTTTGAGAAAACACACATCCCAGACAACTCTTTGGTACACCTCCTCCTGGTGGCCTGTCATCAACACAAACAATTAAGTTAAGTCATACAATAGAAAGAAGTAGCTTACTTGTACACAGACACACACAGACGTACACAGACACACACAGACGTACACACACACACACACACACACACACACACACACACACACACACACACACACACACACACACACACACACACTCTC
>OMLB01026117.1:0-67766 GCA_900302555.1 Myripristis jacobus
TACTTTTCTTAACCCTGTTAAAAAAAAAAATAGATCGATAGATAGATATAGATAGATATAGATATATAGTACAGGCCAAAAGTTTGGACACACCTTCTCATTCAATGCGTTTTCTTTATTTTCATGACTATTTACATTGTAGATTCTCACTGAAGGCATCAAAACTATGAATGAACACATGTGGAGTTATGTACTTAACAAAAAAAAGGTTAAATAACTGAAAACATGTTTTATATTCTAGTTTCTTCAAAATAGCCACCCTTTGCTCTGATTACTGCTTTGCACACTCTTGGCATTCTCTCCATGAGCTTCAAGAGGTAGTCACCTGAAATGGCTTTCACTTCACAGGTGTGCCTTATCAGGGTTAATTAGTGGAATTTCTTGCTTTATCAGTGGGGCTGGGACCATCAGTTGTGTTGTGCAGAAGTCAGGTTACTAGTTTTGATGCCTTCAGTGAGAATCTACAATGTAAATAGTCATGAAAATAAAGAAAACGCCTTGAATGAGAAGGTGTGTCCAATCTTTTGGCCTGTACTGTATGTATATATTTATATATGTTGGTGCACAGCAGTGGGTAACCAGTTATTTGCTATGAACACCCAATGGCTGACCAACTATGAAAGAGGCATCTTGCGCATATCCCAGTTAGCTGTCTTTGCACAGTTTCTGTTGTCTGTTCAACTCTGATTCATTTCCTGTATTGTGTCTCATGGTTCAGCAGGCCCAGAGTCTGTTCACCCCAACAGAGGAAGCTGTACCTAATTACAGATTACAACTGATTGCTTTATCCAACAATTACTGAGGCAAATAGTGGGTGTTTTTTTTCAGAAGCCACAGATCTTCCAGATATTCGTATTCTAAATTTTTTCAGTCAATCAGGAGAAAAGAGTTTGTGTGGGCCCTGCCCTGTTTCAGCTAGCTGCTATCTATCTGCATAGATGTTGCTAGGCAGAAAAAATACAACTGCACCCACTTAGGAGACAGCAAGTATTTATATATTCTATTTTCATTTCATCGACACCAATGTAAACGTGTAATTTTACTTTATTGGAGTATCATTGATACAAGGCAGCCCTGATTCACCTTCAACGTGCACTAAATACTGAACACAAAGAGGTGAGACAGCTACCAATCCTGATGCACAACATTTTTCTTGAAAAGACAAAAAGAAAAAGGTTGAAAGTGTGAATGTTCACAGATTTATGTGAACCTTCAGCCCAAAAACATTAAGCCAGGGAAGTTATGATGTGTTCTTTGGCCAGTCAGTCAGTCACTCAGTAAGTCAATATCGTGTTTACATCCCTGAAGTTCTCCTCCTGTACTCCTGCTCTGCATCTGACTGGCGGGCTGGAACCAGGCCCGGAAAATCCCTCCATGAGACACAGGATGTCTCCAGGTGGCCCCAGACAGCTCTGGTTTTCCTCTCCACATCTCTCGAGTTTCCTAATGTAATCAGGAGGGCAGCACAGATGCTTTGCTCTGTGTGTGTGCATGCGAGTGTGTGTGTGCATGCTTAAGGGAAAGTGTGTGCACATTTTGCCCGGTGACGTCCATTTCCCCTCGATGAGTGCTATGTTCCCAAGGGAAATGAGGGATGTTGAATTTACTCGAGTCATTACAAACGCAAGACAGCGCCAACGATGACGAGGACAATCATGCTAGGTAAGGACCCTTCTGTGGTGTTGCCACGGAAACGGGTATGACTGGTGGATGTAAAGGGTGCTTATTAGGAGGGAAGGTGGGGGTGACATAACCTACCGTCGGGAACTTGCACCTCTCTGTATCGAATCAGCTGGCTGGGAAGCAGAGGCTTAGTGTGTGCATGCTCGATGAGTGTGTCCTCCACCATCTGCATCATGCCAAGAGCAGACTAGAGAGGGAGAGAGATGACATCCAGCATTTCAATACACAAAATTAGAAAAAAACAAAACAAAAAAAAACAGCATTTAAAGTAAAACTCAACCCATGAAAACAAGTATGTTGTTAGGCATACCCAATTCATTCAAACAAAACTATTTTCCCAAGTACTGAAAGTGGTTGCAAATTGTTCTTGCACTTCCAATTGTCTCAAATATATTCACCAGTGCACTTCACTTGTTTGTTTGACAAGTTATTGAAGGAAGAAAAACAAATACCCACTATGGGTCCAATATCAATCAAACTTCACTTCAGTTTTTACATGTGGATAGACAGAGAGAGCAATAGCTGCTGTTGCCAATGAAGAAAAGTGAAAGCCACACCCCTTATTCAAAATTCAATGTATTGTGGTTGCATTGCATTTTTAAGGCAACTGTTGTCAGACAGATTGGTATCTTTGCCTCCTCTATGATCAATTTCTGATCTTTGACTCTGAGATACTAATATCATAATATCTAGACTGCCATTTTTTTTTTTAAACTCCTGTTAGACTCCATTTTAACTACACTGGCAATATACAGCTATAGTCAATATTCTCTACACTTGGCCTAACAGGAATCATAAAAACACCCCACCAAACAATACGGACTCTGAAGAGAAAGGTAAGAAGCTGTTCTGCTGCAGTGCTAATGTCTTAGGGTGGATTTTTCCTTCAATTCCCCTTCTTTGCTGACATGTCCATATGTCTACCGTTCTCATCAAAGTGTGGCTACCAGAATCTTATCTATCACACAGCCTTATATTACAAGGCTTCTCTGGCAGCCGACATGGTCAGCGCTCGCTCTAGTGTTACAGGCCGAGCCACACTGAGGCTCTGTGATGATGAAATGGATCATTGCTCCTGCTAGTGAATCCAATTCTCTTTCCAACAGACTGTGACGCTGTCATCGGTACAAGACGTAAGCCCAGCGCTGTGACGACTGGGGCTTCATAAAAAGTCTGATTTGATTGCAGAATCTTATGAAGTGGTTTTCAACGGTCACCCTCAGGTATGTGACTGGGAGGACAGATAAACTGATTTAAGGGCAGCAGGAGGAATCTCAGCAAAGGAATATAAGGTGTTCTATATATATTCACCAAGACACAGACACACACATTTTACCTAAACCTACAGCTTAGATATGAATTTAAAATCTGCACTATTGTAAATTTGCACATCTTTCATGGCTGAGCATTAACAAATTTCAGATTCCAGTCTGCTGGCAAAATCAAGGTAGTGACTTCAAACAAACCTCCTTGGTGATGTTGCCATGGAGAAGGGCTTCAATATGTAACCGTGACAATAGCTGAGGTATGAAGGCCTTGAGGCGTGGGAGAGTGACATCTGGAATACAGATTACAGACAACAGCAATCAATTACAAAGCAATTCCCCTGCCTACTATCGAGGCAGGACAGAATCAATAAAGAAAAGGCACAGTCACTGTGTGGGGGGGCGCTTCCGTCACGTAACTTTCCTGTCACGAAGCAGAAAATGGTGGTGACAGAGACATATTCATGCAAACCTGGTAAAAACACACACTTAATCCACTCTCTCACATGCGCCATCCAAGTCTGTCTCAGTGTAGGTTGGCCAATCTGAATTCATGCAACGTCTGACCCAGATTCAAGGATGATCTACTACAAGGATGCGCGCACACACACACACACACACACACACACACAGGCTATGATTTATCAAGATGAATTTTGTCCAAAGCCACACCACAACATCTAAAACTGGGAAACAAAAGACACAAGAGTCTCCTAGACCCCAGGGACAGACCAGTAGGAGGCTAAGGACACCGATAAGGGAACAGTCCGTGGTAATTGGAGGCCCTGGTGAGGAGTTGTTACTGGGCCACAGGCCTCGACCCTGCAGGTTAATTGAGTCTCATGTGAATCCGGGGATAGTCAGTGTAAGCTCCATGGTGAAAACATAACAAGTTGCCCTTCAGGTTCCAGACAGGCACTGCGGAGAGGGAAGACTGCAGCTAGGGAGGCATCTGCTGGAGCACAGCCTCAGCATTCAAATGAGGACTGGAGGTGGAGGAGGAAAGTGGAGGAGAGGAGAGGGAGGAGGAGGAGAGGGCAGAGGGAAGGTGACAGGAGAGCGAGAAAAGCCCTCTATCAACTGTACGCCAAACACCCTGAAACTTCAGCCTGGAAATAGAACACAGGGGCAAACTTTCTTACTCAGTTTCAACACTGGACCAGGTTTTATTTTACAGTTCACTAATACCAGGTATTTACTGGAAAATAAGCTGGCAACATAAAGTATTTACTGAGACGCAACTAATCTGGAAGCTGAATTGTGAGTACTAATTCCTGATAAAGATTCTGACACCTCCTTGAAAAGCAGATGATACTGAAATACTGTCATAACAGAACACTCCAATATAATTGATCTGGTAATACTGGGAGAACAGCTGATAATAATCAGAAACAGGTTCCAGGTAACAAGGTAGCTGGTATTTACAGGGAAATTTCTATGACTTTAGGTTTTCATGTAATTTTCATTTACTACCCAATTTATTGGGGTGCGTTCCTAACATATACAAAAGCTACATTTTATGGAGGTACTGGATAATAACCTAGTACACATTACCAATCTGTATAGGTGCTTTTCATGTAGTTTCCAAAGATTTTCACATACTGTGTGATAAGTTTTTCTAATAAGAATATTTTATTAGCTTATATTTTCTACAATCCAATTTCCAAATTTCCTTGTACGTACTTTTTGTTACCAAGTCATTTCCTGCAATGACAATATTTTATTATCATCTACTTTTATTATCATTTAGTGTCCAATACTACTTCCCAGTGCTTACTGAAAATATATTTGACTACTCATGTCACTAGTTATTTAGTGCATACAATCCAGCTTCCACATAATTTCCCAGTAAGTACTTTTTGTTAAACATATGTCTAGTAAATGCGTGGTAATTCACAGGTTGTAAAATGAAATGTTTCTCAACATGGAAAAACTGGCCCTCGGCTACATCATCTTACTTGCTATCTTAACAACTATAAAGTTACTGTGATATTTGCTAACTAAATTTTAGAATAACTAAGTTCTAAATTAGCTAATATTCTTACTGCCAATATTTGTTGGATCCCAGTACAAAACAGCTTGCTATCAGGGTCCAAAATAACTATCCGCCAAACTTCAAATGCCAGTGAATTTGTCTTTGGCGAATAAATCAATAGGTTCACCCACCAGAACTGGATGGTAACTTTTTAAGATGATAACGCTCAAATGGCTCAGTTATATACAGTGCTTGGTCTTTATCTGTTTTCAAACTTTGTCCCTGCTGACCACCATTCACTCCCTCTGACCATGAGCCAATCAAATCAAAGCAAATGAATGGCTCTGTATCAAACAGTCTCCTAATTAGTTTCCTGTTATGCTGCTCTACACAAACCAACAGTGTATAAACTTGTGCAAACTTTTCCCCTTCATTTCAGGGTCTCTGCAGGTTTCAACAAGTTAAATTTAGGATTTTTAAGTCTCCAATCTGAATGCAATTGAGGACCTATTTCACATCCATACTGGCAAAAAATTACAGCACAGTCTAGCAGCTAAGTATAGTATAGTATAAAAGGATATGAAGGAAAATAAGAGTCCTGTATATTAAATGAATTTATCCACATTCAGTGTGAACATGACTGTACACAGAACTGTGTGTATGCAAGAGTAATACGCACGTGTGTGTGTGTGTGTGTGTGTGTCTGTAAGCTCAAGAACTAGGCTACATTCTTCTGAGCTCTCTGAGAGAAGATGCCACATTAGCCCATAAACCACATTGCGACATCTTTTTTTCTTTCCCAGAACACATTTAAAGGTGAGATGGAAGTTAATGCAACTTTCTAAAAGTCAGGTTAATTTCATAATCCAATCAATTTTCAGGACCTATAAGATCTAATTTAAGACATTTTAAGACTTAAAATTCAGGTTATTGGATTTTAGGACCTGTGAAAACACGGCATTTCTTTGCTGCCTGGATAATTAACTAATGGCGGTAGAAACACAAAATTGTTCCCATGTGGCAACACATAGCAGGCATGAGACCAGTAAAAGACAAAATGAAAACTAGAACAAAAAATATCCATTGCATAATGTGGGCAAGGATGTTTTCAATTAAAATACTATCTCCTCACCCTGAATTTTATAAAATGAAACAGCACTGGAAATGGAGAGGGCATATTCACTGATTTGGCTAACAAAAACTACTCTTGGCAGGTCTCTTGTCCTCTTGTTTGCACATTTACAAAAGCTCCATTAGCTCGGTCCTAACAAGCAGAGGAGGATGAGTATGTGCAAGTTTACACCAGCACAGTGGCAAAGGAAACCCTGGAACTAGGTTCAATCAGCAGGTTTGGCCGACAGTAGAAAAGGGGCTAATAAGCACAGGATGGGAAAGGGGGAGAGAGAAAAGAGGGAGACAGACGAGAGACAGAACAAGAGAGAAAACAGCATCTCACCATCTAGAGCCTCTCTGAGCTCATCTTTGGTCCAGGCAACCTCGGTCATTAGCAGACGGAGGTAGTACATGGCATGCTGGTGCGGCTGCTCAGCTCTGAAGTTGTTTAAAGACCTCATGTACTGAAGAGGGAGAGGTCAGAGTCAGTTCAACACTAACACTAGCTAAAAAGCCTAGTATACTACAGTCCTCATGGAAATATAAGGAGGGGGCTGCTGTTGCTTTTTTAGGCAGAGTAAAAGGGCTATGAATGTCTACAGATTTGGAAACACAGCTGTGCTATAAATTGAGTTTTTGTCAACGATGGAGTGGCAATCAGAAATGGGCGTTACCGCTTCCTTGATGATGTCAAAGCGCTTCTCATCGATCTCAAAGGTGGCCATCTTCTCGATGATCTTCTTCAGCAGGATGTGCTGCTTGTCGTTGTAGCCCTTCACTGAGAGCTGTGGCACACATGGCAGGTTACGAAGGAGAGTGAGGGAGGGAGGAAGGTTGGAAAAATTAAATGATAAGGTAAGTAGGTGTGGTTTGATCTCTATGAATTCCAAGATCTTTTTTCAATCATCTTTCAATATATAATATATGTCTAGAGTGGCAGGGCAGTATGATTATCAGGAAATCCCTAGCACTCTACAACAAATCAGAATCAGAAATACTTTATTGATCCCCAAGGGAAAATTGGGTAAAAACATTATTCTTCAACAACAAACTATGTGTACTCATATGGGCATAAACTGAACATTTTTCCGTGATAACTTCCCATGTCAAATGAAATTACTAGAATTATTTCCTATATTTCTAAACCTGCAGGGCACAGCATTACCTCTGCATTAAAGCACCACAGCGAGAAAAATGATCACCACTACCACAGAACATTAACTAATATCAAAACAACTGTATGATTATGCCAAACGTCCCTCTACATCACATATTAACCGTGTAGTCATAATTTTACCTTTTTTATATTATGCAAAACATATCACTGCAAACTGCATTAGAGCCATAACTCTGACAAAAAGAGGGATGCATGTAGAGACAAAACAATTACCACAATGGATCTATAAAATTAGAGATATATCAAAAGGGTTGCCTGTGCAAAATGGAAACAACGATGGTTATTTTCAGCACGCTTACTCTTTCTTTGACCTATCCTGTGAGAACCATCCATTCTAGTCAGCTAAGAGCTATGTCCTGTCACACTGAGTGCTGACAATCCACTGTGCTGAGAAAGACGGCCGGTCCTGAAACTGGCCATTATTCTCTTCTATAAATGTCAGGAGAATCCTTTATCTCCCACCCTTGCTTTTGTCACATTATTGTGTTTGGAGTCAGACATGCCAATAGAAAAGAGTTCAAAACCATCATCAAATCATCAGTGTGTGTGAGATGACTGGCTTAAAATAGAGAGGATCAATTCATTATCTCCTGCCGTGGAAACACATTTCACTGTGGTTTCTCAGCAAGACACAGCACAGACCACAGATAAGCAGTCAATTATGCTTTTTGATTTTTTTTGACGTAAATGATTATTTTAAAATGGAAAAGAACAGTCAAGGTTATTTAAAGACTCCTCTTTGCAATGTCAACCAAACCTTGCAGCCCTTCATGATTCAGCAAAACCTCCAGCTTCATGGCTACCGCTCGCACACTCGCCCTATCCCTCACTCTCCCTGTCACTTACTCCCTGTGGTGACACCCATAAACAGTAATCTCCCCTAACACCATTAACCTTGACAAACACCCAGACAGCCACACCAATGCTGCTGACTCAAGTCAATTACAAACAGCCAATCGAACAACCACACAGATCGTGTGTAAAGAAGCATTTTCTAAGGGCAGATCAGTCACAAATTTTCAAATCATGAGAGACACTGCATCAGAAAATCCCACCAGGACAGTGTGCCCAGGTTAATGTGTTATGTAAGAATGGGTGCAGAAGGAGTGTTAGATGGTTAAATAATACAGAGCCAAGCCACTGCTACCACCACCACAGCAAACCAGTGTCTGGAAGAAGAGAGAGAGGAGGGAGGGGCACTTTGCTGCAAAGATCCGTGATGTGATTTTTCTGTGTTTTAGGGATTCAAGTTTTTTTTTCTGATGCATAAAAGGCTTTTTTTTTTTTTTTTTTATAAATGTGAGAGGCGCTTTCTTACTTAGTCATACTCCCAGACTACATCCCACAGAGCTTCCACAAACAAAAAGATGCTGTATTCATAATTTTGGAAGCAAAAAGCTGCAGAAAACTTAAGCAAGCAGCCCTATATGGCACAGTCATGCCTATCACGCTTTCTGGATACAGTTCCACTTCCAATTTGCTTTGTGCACTCTTTAGTCAGCAGAAATGTGACTATAAATATGTCACAGGATCTGCATCATTTGGCGTCACTCCTTGTGCCTTGAGATGGAGACACATTTTCATCTACTACGTGCCTGACATTGAACAATGGAAGCTTCAAAGTGCAGCCAAATGAATGAAAAATGAATCTAAAATCTCAAATTGTGCCATCTAGTATTTCTACGTCTCCTTTAGGATCTCAGCACTTTCACTGACTGAATGCTTTAGTCGGGATGGATTCTGGGAATGAATCTGTGAAATCAGCCACCCATCTGTACTTTGAGGGATGGCAAGGCACCGTGGATATCAAAAGTCTGAACAAATTTTTAAACTCACTAGTTTTTTTGCCTCAAGAGCTGAAATGAAAGCCCATTAAATTAATCAAAGCATTTTAATTTTTCTGCTTTTAATACATTGTCAAAAATGAGCTCGTTCTTTTTAAACTATCTAAATGAATGTGAAAATGTTCAAGTTAATGAGTTTTAATTTAAACTTAAAGGCAATAAAAACTAGAAAATATAAAAGGGTATGTTCACTTTTGATATGCAATGAATATAGCCTGACACACTCAAAGTTAATTATTTCAGGTTAATCTTTTTACCCACATGTATAGTGGTAAAAGACTAGCATACATCAGGAGTGCAGTCAGCTATACTGAAGTGAAGCGACAAATTAAGTTGGTATGGGGTGGACACGCAGCAGCAAGTACAAGGCTCTCCTGGGTGGACAAACAAGGCACACAACACTTCACACCATCACACAGAGCGTCAGGCAGAAAATCAGTCCAGCTGCACACTCTCAAAACCTCAAGCTGGGCCCTCCCTGGTGCCCCCACCGACTCCCAGACCGGGTCAGGAGGCAGCGGACTGCGTACTTACGAGAATGGCATTCATCCCTGAGGCTACGCCATAGACCAGCCCAGCCAGGCGGGCTGCATATGTATACTCTTTTAAATCATCCTTCAGTAACCTGAGTAACAGGTAGGTCATGTTGCAGTGCAGGGGATCAGCATATAGGTAGCGACTAATGGGGGGGGAGAAAGAACAAAAACAAAACAAAACATGTTTGGTGTCGATGAGGGTGGGGAAAAAAAAATCTTAAGACAGAGCAAGGATGAGGATAGTGATTAGAAGAGTATGTATATGCAGCCTTCTGACCAGCTTTCTGTCTAGGAAAGAGTGACAAAACTATACCCTACAGAGGACTGAGGACGCAAGTGAAAAGCCACTGTAACCTGCATTTCCTTCAATCTTTTTGTGGAATGACTGCCTCTCCCGATGACTAGAGGTCTACGTTTAACCCCAATAAAGTCTCAAGGACTGGAGGGACAGTGATCTGATCTGCTTCATTGCGGGAGAAAATGAACATCTCCTGAGAAGTTATTAGGGTGTCCCAGGAGGTTGTTGAGCATGGAGAAAAGGGAGGTGGTGGAGGAATGAAAAGGAAGATGCAGACAGAACAAAGGCTAAATCGAGAATAGCCAGGTCTGGGTCAAGAGGTATTTGCCAATAATTCTGTTTCAATGTGCATCAAGTGACAGATCGGTGCGATTACCGCAATCACAGAAGCATGCGACGTGAGCTTTTCATATACTTTTCCCATTGCTGCCTAAACATTTTGTTCACTCACTGTTGTATCCAATGTGGTAATCCCCTGACAGCTGGCTACAAAGTTCTCTGAAAAGTGTCTGCAAATATTACTAAATGATATTAAAGATCAGAATGAGATCCAATCAAAGTATTTTATAATTGTGTTGCCTGCATGATACCAGATCAAACCTCAATCAGTTTAATTAGTCAACCTATCATCATCTATTCCATATCTATATCATATTATTCCATTTATCTACTCCATTATGAACCATTACCGCCATAAGTGTTTATGTTATCCACCACCATTTATGTCAGTGAGCTGCATGGTGTAGGAGGTGAGTTGCATCATCATATCTGACAATAAATAGTTTTATCATATTTTAAATTGCAGGGAAAAAAAGCAGCCCAACAGGTGTAATATTTACAATGAAAGTATCTTGAGAGAAGTTGGCCACAAAGCTGTTTCAAATGTTTAATTTTCGAACACATAATAATGACAGACTACTAACGATAAAAAATGCAGCCATGCTGTAGGTGATTCATTATTAATGCAATTGTTAAACTAAGCTCATCTTTCCTCACTTGGTTTGGTTTTCTGATTTTAATTCAATCATAGTGATGCCTGTGCAATACAGCACTTCATCTTGTATTGGTATCAGCAGATTGTAAATATCAAACAACTCAGATTGGACCCAAAAAACTGATTGGAAGATCCAAAGCAAATACTATCTGACCCAGACCTAACTGGGGCGCCATGGCCCAGGTTGAGGATGATTGAGGGCAGTGACATAAGGTTGGGATGCAGCATGAGGTCGATGGGGAGAAAATCTGAATACTTACATACATCCCATAGATGGTATTTTGGAGGTCATAGTTCAAGCCAGCTAGCTCGGCTGCATATGCATACTCGTTGAGGGAGTCCTTGAGGAGCTCCAGGTATAAATATGCCATGTTACAATGCAAGGGGTCCACATATGCAAACGGGCTGTAGAGAAAATGGCATTGGTGAAATCACACAAAGCATAGGGGAACAATACACAGGAAGAACTTTCTCCAAGAGTCATCTCCCAACATTAAAACAGGAGAAAGATTCACCAAAGCAGCTCATCCCCGAATGACATGTAGAAAATATGTATAGCCTAAGATCAACAATATGTCTTATAGAGTCACTGCCCTGTGCACATGGCCATTTTATTCTTATATTGTGCTAAGTATGTACTTACTCTACATAATTGCTGGGTCTTTGCTCTAGGATGAAATCATTTACATTTAGTATACTTGAACTGGAGTGTTTTGCATTTGAGCTAAGTTGATACATCAGACCAACAGTTGCCTTTCAATAAAAATCAGATATCAGCAAGTCAATATTGTCTGCTACTGATAAGATGAAGGTGAAGATTTAATTATAGCCAAGAGATTCAGGGGTAGCAGTCTTGGGCTTTGACTAAATAGGCCAACAATTTGAGAATGAGAATGTGAGCGTGTGTGTGCAAAGCAATGTTTGACACAATGCAGGGGAAGTGTGAACCCACGCACAGGCTCACACTATGCACAATGGGAATCAATGTATAAATGGACTCTTGACTGACCACCATGTACCACCAACACGATCCTTCAAAATATGTCACCTTGCCCATTTTCAAAACTATGTTGGGTAAAGAACAGGTACTGTATATGAAACAGAAATACACTTTTTTACTTATGCCGCTCAAATTTGTAATTCATTAGGAAGTGCAACAGACAGCATTATAACCAAGGTGATCAAATGTTGTGAGCCAGTGTCACAGGTGAATCTTGGGAGTTAATTTCACTGACATTTGGTGCCTAGCCGAAGGCAAATTTAAACACTGATCACTGCAATCAGTGTGACTGCAATACATGGCTCCATGATTTTTGTAACCATGTGTCAGACAGTAATTTGACATTAACTGTCAGACATGTGTAAATTTGTTTGCACCTGGCTGCCAAAAACAGCACTACCTTACAGGCCAGTTTGTTTTTGACGCAAAAGTGGCATTTTTTTTCTGTGATAACTGAGTTGCTGTGACAGTGACATTTAGTGGACAAAAAGCATGGACCGGATGTCAACAAGTGATAATATTAGTGCTATTATTAGTAGAGGTAACAGTACTTAATGTTTTATGTAAATAATTAGTGTTAATGTAAGTTTACATGCTCCACATCTGAAAAGAATATCTATATCTGCATCTATCTTTCTCTCTATCTATCTCTCTCTCTCTAGATATATATTGATATCCAGAATGCATATTTTTAATTTAAAAAAAATTAAAATAAATGAAAACAAAGTGCACTTTTTGTATTTTGAAGTATGCCTAAATTGTTACTGGTGCTCCTTAGTACTTGAGGTTGAGCACACCGGTGCCTCTTAGTGAAAATGCTAGTTGAATTCCCCATGTTACTTTGTGTTTGACATACTGTACCTAGCAGAGTAACAAGATTCAGATTAGGTACATACCTGAAGAACTCAAAGTTCAGGCATGCCTTGGGCAGGAAGAACTTGTCATCCTGCTTGAACCACACCTTACTCATAGCAGTGTCCTGTAGGGTGGGATAGAGCAACAGTACTTAGTTATCAACAAATCATATCAAAGCCTTTACTCTGCAGGGTGTGTAACAGCTAAAAAACAATCAAGTGCTGTGGCTTTTCTTCAGACTCATTTCTCAAGATGACAGAACATGTAAGCTGTAGTGAACAGCTTGCCTCCTCTGATCTCAACATAATGGCACCAACAGTGCTAAATTCTTAATGTCTTAATGTTAACAATACCTTATTACCATATGAAAGCATATAAACAGAGACTCGTACGATGTGCAGTTAAGGGTTCAAAAGTGTCCGTTGCCGCTAGGTAATGAGGAGTGACGATACTTTGATAATGGAGTAGGTCAGTAGAAACACTTGCCTTGATTAAAGTGGGGACGGGTGAGGACTCTTTCTCCAGAGGGTAGATCTCAAAGTTGGTAGGGATGAACTCATTCTTCATAGGTAACTTGAACTTGCCATTGAGGTCTGCATTTTGCCATTTCTGAAACACAGGCACACACTCAGCATGCAGTGTTCTGTGAAAGCTAACAAGTAATGGCAAACCAAAAACCAGTGTCAGACTCATAACACTTCAGTGAACAAGCTGTGAGCTCTACAGTAAAAGACACAACTGAGGAAAACAGATTTATCTGTACGTGTAAAAATGAAAAAACACAGACAAAGCTGCTGACATGAAATTCAAGAGGCACTTAAGCTGGCTAATGTCCCGAGATAATCACCAGGTATGCTAATGAGGTCATCAATTAAGGTAATTACAGCATTCAATAGAAAATACTTTATTGTGAGCCTACTTTTGGTATTACTATGAACTGTACAAACGTGCATGCAGCTAATTTTGTATTTAGAGGGTAGTTTCAAGAAATGTTTTTTCCCCTCATTATCAACAAAAAAATATCATGTCGCACGCACCATTTATCATTTGGTGTGACATACAATAAGAAGAAGAACAACAACAACAACAATTGTAGTCAGCTATATTGTTCTTCATCACTTTCCACACAATCCATGTGCTACAATTTGGAGCATGAAGTAAATTTGGAAAAGATGTGAATTTGTTACAAACTGCCACTGTTCTCTGTGACAAGATGAGAGCAGCATGACTGCAGTGACTCACCTTGATGACCTCATCACAGATGGCCTCCTGTTTGTACTGTGTGCCATACCACTCTTCTGTCTTGTCAGTTTGCCCTTCAAACGACTTTGACACCACTGCGACTCTGTGGGAGGAGGACAGAGGGAACCAGGTCAAGTTACATGGACACAAAAACCTGTCTGAAAGACCTGATTAGATATTTTCTGTTTGTCTCTGGGTTCTGTTTTCCATTACCATCCCTAAGATATCAGACCTGAGTGCCTTTCTGCTAGTATTCTATTTGTAGGATGCGGGAGATTCATCGATGCATTGTCAGCCTCTAATTGGTGAGCTATGTTTAGAAGTCCTATACCAGGGCAAAGCTGGAGCCTTCGATCAATACACTGTGTTTAGAGGGTACGTTATGCTGGAGGCACAGCATCACTCAATCACCGAGTGCCACTGAGAGAAGCAGGTTCCTCCAACCCCTAGTCAATCAAACTTAGTTGGGTCAATGTAAAAACAGATCAATGGTGCTTATAACCAATAAGTGTGATGACTGTTTTCTGTCATTTTAATGACATGACCCAACTTGCTTCACTTGTGTTTACAGCTCTTGGAATTTGATCAATACGTAAGGAAACAGTCATGCATTCAAAGCAGTGCGAGCAAAAACCCCATGGTTAAACAGCCACTGTAGTATGAGAAGTGACGGGCAAGCAGTCTTCTAAAGTAAGGATTAAGGCATAGACTTGTTAAATGTCTGCAACAGAGGGCTCAGGCTGGACTCGAAACCAGGCAGCTGCAACAAGGACTTCCTCTAATGGTTAATCCAAAAGGACGCTCCACTAATCAAGATTTTTATGTAAAAAATTACAGCCATCTTATCAGCCTAGATCACAAAGTGGAGCTGCAGTAGAGAGGACCTTCCCATACAGACTTGTTGATATGTCAGACATTTCCAAATCAATTTTGTGTTGTGTTTAGTCACTGGCAGGGAATTGTCAGGTGCACAGGAAGAGACATAATGAAAGGTAAGAATGAAAGAAAAATGTCCCCAGTGTCAGGGAACTCACCAACAATGGCTGAACCTCTTCACCACCACATGTTGGTTTTAGAAGTGTGCAATTTAAGGATGTCATGGTACATAATCTGTGGGTGTTGCAGCCCAAATAATTTGAACCATTTCCTCTGGCTACCATTTAGAGCTGCCAACATGTTGTGTGTGCTGGCAAAGACTACAAAAGGTAATAGCAGTGAATAGGCTGGTATTTTCAAAAAGCACAGGCAATTCATTCCATGTTAACCTTTTATCATTGTTTCAAACTACACATACAACACACCACTTATAGAATGAAAGTCTATGTGAAATCATATTAGGATGTGTACAATTCTCATCAAGAGAGAAAAACTTGGTACCATTGCCCCTGAGCACACACAGCCATCTCCTAACGTAAAAAAAAAAAAAGCCTTTTGAAGCTGGAGAGGAAATTGAATCTGTAACGTTGACTCATATTCTCTTTCAAGGCAGAAAATTGAAAAGCTGTTTCATCCAAAACATCACAGCACAGCAGCGCTTTGTTAGAGCTGCCAAGGGAAAAAAAAAAGTCGATGTGTTATCTCCAAAGAGAGATACCAGTTACAACAATAATGCAAGGTTCCAAAGCAAGTGTTCCTTTGTTGTTGGAAACACACACACACAGTGATCTATATATAATAATCAGACCAAGGGCAAGAAGCTACTTTTCTTCCTGTTTGAAAAAATTAAGACAATCAATTGTTGTATTTTGTGTCAAAGCACCGGCAGGAGATGAGAAATGAACTGGGAATGTGAGGGGAAAAAAAAAAATTCAGACCGGAATTAACCATGAAATAACACGCAAGTGAGATACTCATTCAGAGATTCTCATCCAAAGGTGGTGGCCTGTCAGATCGTCAGCAGACAAAATCTTAACACCTAATTTGTAGTTTTGTGAGCCTGTCAAGATATAACTCACTAAGACAGACTCTGGCTGAAGGTACTTCAGGGTTCTCACTCTTCCCAGAATATTTCAAGAACATATTCACTCATTTGTGTACATGTTAGCTGTTGCTACCACCTGGCGATCTGAGAATGATTAAAAATAGATAAAGTAGCCAGAGAAAGCTCAAAATCAAGCAAAATCGATGGCTTAAATTATATGTTGTTTTTATGTTGCATATGTTGTTTACATGAAAAAATGAACATAACATGCAAACAATGCACAAACATGATGACAGCCTGCAAACCAAAATGTCCAGGTTTCCCAGGATGTGTGGGAACCCTGTACCTGGATGGCCCTTGGGTTTCTACAGACAGGTGATCAGGTGACTGATATTTTCATACTGACCTGACATGCTCTGGTCTCAGCTTATCCAGCACCATCTCTATCAGATCTGGCCTGAAGTCTTCCAAAAGGTACTCTGCTGCCAGAACCTCTTCAAGGGGATAATACTGAAACAGACAGAGCAGAAAGCTATTAGCATCATATTGCTTGGGGGTAGTGGTATTCACTGTGACACTTTTGGGAAACACTCTTAAAGGCCCCATGAAATGAGCTGCCATCACTTTTACTTCCTGCAGGAAGGTATATCTTAATGGCAACCACATGCTGCGCCAGTAGGCGTAAAATGATTTCAAGCAATAAAACCTTGACAAAGTTTTGAACAATCCTGACCCTCAACTCATCAAATAAAACTCCCTAAGTGATAATTCAAAACTCTGACGCTCACTAACACAACACCAACTAAAACAGCTCCTGCCTACTTGAACTCACTCATTCAGGTCTATGCTCTGCTCTCTCCTGCTCACTACACTCTGCTAATGAAAGACGCTTAGACTCTTCTGTAGTTCCCTATGGTGGAGCAAGTTACCAAAGTCAAAGACTGAAAGCGACTTTGCAAATCAAATTAAGAAAAAGCTTAAGACCCTGCTCTTTTGCAAGCACCTCTGCATCCAATGGACTAAAAAGAGAGAAAAAAAATCTGCCTCTATGCACTGCCTGTTGGTACCTATGTCCTATCAAACATGAACTTGCTTGTGTTGTTTTCTCCTGGCTGAATACTTGCTTGTGTTGTATTATTTTTCAGATTTACGTCATTTTGGATAAAACTGTCTGCTAAATGAAAGTGTTATATTGTAACACATCCTCTTTACACTTTTGAATGATCTATTCCCACATTAGGCTCTGCCTCAACATCCTGTTATAACAAGAAATACAAAAAAAAAATCAAGGAAGTAAAATGCCATTTCATGGGTTGTTTAAAACAATGTTGAGTGGGAACACTAAGTACAATTAAACCTTTTTAGCTACATGGGTCTCAAACTGATACTAGTATAATAAGTGGAAGGAAACCTGTGCACTAACAAAGAATGAGGCTAAAACTGAAATGTTTGCTAGACTGCACTGTACATAAAAAGGACCTGTATCTAGCAGTGTGTGAGTAATGCGGATTTCCCACCACTTGCTACTTCAGGGTGAAAAAAATTATTTTCTTAACAAAATTTGGCAAAGCTACAGAGATACAGTATGTGATCTTATTAGCCATGTATACAAGGAAATAGTTGTTATTAGAGCAGCGGTGATTGTAGGATTTTGCTACAGTACAATGACTGTGGTCCAAAATGTCTAGCCTAATTTTGGCTGTGCCTCTGCAAAGTCTCCATCCTCTCATACAGTCAGTCAAGGAGCCACCAACAGCACTAAGGCAGGCTGATGACGACAGCGGCTAAACACAGACACAATGAGCCGCAGTGCGTCGCCCTGGAGACAACCTTTGCAGTCAGAGAGGGGACTTACATGTAGTAAACCGGCCACTTTGGAAGTGTAGCCGCGGGGTCGCTCTTTGTCCTTGAACCTAAAGGCCACTTTGTTTAAATCCTGCCAAGGGAGAGCACATGGCACATATCAGTCACAAGCACAAACAGCAGCTACATACAGCACAGGTTAGAAAGCCTGATTATAAGGAGGGGAATGTCACTTAATTTAAGACCTCATGCATGCTATGATGATGCCTTACAAGAGATTAGTTCTGTACAAGTAGGCTTTATAGGAAATTAATAATATCCACAAGCTAAATGACAGCTAAATGTGGCTGGTAGGTAGATATATGGCAGATATATGAGGGTCAAGTTTGTCCTTTATCTGTAATGGTGTCGCTTAATGCGTGATATTAATTACCTTGCACTCCTCAAACACCCACTCCTGGGGTCCCTCAGTGCGCAGTTTCTGGATGTACTGGAACATGTGGAAGATGATGTCCTCTACGTGTACTGCAGTGACACACATATCACACCTCAATGCACATGATTTAAACTTCATTTACCCACAGCAAAGCATATGCACAAATCATTCTCTACACCGGGGAACAGGTACAACCGCGTGCAAAGGACACCAGGAAATGACAAACAGGTCCAGTGAGGAGCATGCACTACTTACAGAGCCCCTCCTCAGTCAAATCCACATTGATGATGAAGAACATGAATCCTCTAGCTCCCTCTTTTTGCCCTCCAACCAGCGTGTTTACCCAGCCTAAAAATCAAAGTTATTTATTCACATCTTCATCAACCTTTAATTACAGACTCAAAAATTACTGAGGATTGCGCCTCATTTCTAGCAAAGTCAAGTTTACAGCATTAAAAAACAACATGGTGAAGGCATATCTAGATGTACTAGAGATATATTCATATCTGAATGCACAACACCATAGTACTAACAACATGCTTCAATTTTCATACGAGGAAGACTGCTTCTTTAAAAGAATATTTTGATGTTTTGCAGAAACCGACATTCAAATCACATTGTATGTCTGAAGATCAAATCATTATCGAATCAAGCAAGCTAAACACTAGCTGAATCCATGTATAGCACTTCCTATCAAATCCCAATCCCAAAATTCTCCAAACAGAATCAGCATGTTTGTTAATATTATGCAGTGGCAGATTATGTCCTACCTTTAGATTTGAGCTCTGATAGCAAACTTCCTGGTCCCTCGTGACCAATCAGATGGCCCAGATAGTGTCCTGGATTGGACTTGTAGTACTTCTGTAGGTCTGGGATCGGGAAGGTCACATACAGGTTTCTGATGTCTTTAATAGGCACCACTTTGTAGAATTGCTGTGGCAGAAAACAAAGCAAATAAAAAACTAACTTAGCAACAGGGCAATAAAGAAAATGGAACTTGACAAGTGATATCAATGCAGGAATTTATTTGTGGCATAATACCAAGTGAGCCAAAAACATTTGCTTACAGCTGAAAATGTATTGTAGTAACTATAGCCATTTATCATGACCTAATAAACCGTGCTCATAAATAATATGTAGCAAAGTAACACATTGATCAATTAATTTTGACAGCTACGAAGAATCAAGTGGTCAAGCTTGACCTATTTCTGTTTGAAAATATTTGTTTTAATTCTTGATTCATTTCTAATACAGTGACCATATCTTAAAAACCCAGTGTGATAAATGCAGAAGGTTTTACCCCTTGTAAATGCTGGCTATGGGCTGTTTCAAAACCAGTGCAAACTGGTTTTGAAAGTTTTAGGGCAAAAACACAGCGGCTTACTCTGAGATGTTCCTCCTGAAAGGGATGCTCGGGGAATTCTGGGATAGGCACACTCTTGTTCTCTACAGCTCCAAACAGCTTGACAACCATAGAGGTCAACTCGTCTAGTGATTCTGTAAAAGACAAGGAGTTCAACAAAATTGAGTTCATACTTGATTTAAACAGATTTAATTTTGGGTTAATACACAACAGTTTGCTCACACATGCCCTAAAAAAACAAGATGGAACACAGTACATATTTAAATATAAACTCAGAGGACTTTCACTGCACCCCTCTAGAATTAGACTGGTGAAACATAATCAAACTGTCACACTTTGACTAACAATGACCAAGGTGTTTACGACTGTTTCATTCCCTGAGCATTTTCGGCCAAATAAATAATGAACAATAAAGGTCATTAGTGGGCTACAAATATAGTTGAGGCGGGAAATGACAACTGTGGAGCTGTGAGAACCATTAATCATGATATGACAGTATTGTAAGCACAGCTGCCAAACTGTATCTCCAATTTTTCACTGAGGAGGACATGGTGTTACAAAATTCATCCATTTCAACTGTAATGAACACACCAGTGACACTCCAAATAAAACAGGACAGCAGCTAGCTCATCTGTTAAAGTCCAACACTGAACACAAGGGCTTTGATAAATTATTAACTTGAGGCTTACATAGGGGAATGTATGCTAAAGGTGCTACGTGTAGCATCTTCCCATCAATAAATCATTACCACATTAATTCTAGGAGTTTAGTGTTACCAGAGTAAACAAAGCTGCACTCCAATATTTGGTGAGGAACTTGCTGGTTTGCTTTATAACACAATTGTCTCATCACTATAACAAAAGAGTTAAGCAGCATACACAGAGCTAATATCTTCAGAGGCTTTGACAAATTGATGTTAAGAGTTTTAAAGTTTTGAGTCCTAAAACCAGAAAACGAGTCAGCATTTTTAAGCTGTGGCTGTCAAGTGATTATAATTTGAATGGTAAAAAGCTTGAAATAAGTTCTGTGGTTAAAACAGTTCCAAGTTTCATTATGCAAGATAAAATAAACCATTAAACGTCCCCTTTGTGAGTGTTGAAGCTTTTATGTGCCCCAGTAAAATAAGCTGTTAACAAATGTCTGTTAGAAACTTAACTACAGCGGGTTTGCTGGGAAATTCATCACATCATATGCTCTTTAATCTCTTGTACTTGCACTCTTTAAAGTTTAATGATTTTCCTCTGTAGATGTTCTTTTTTTTTTTCTTTTTTTTTTTTTTTTTTTTTTTTTTTTTTTTTTTTTTTTACAGTTTTGTTGTTTTATCTGTAGGTTTGTCATTTACCTAGTGTTGCATTAGTCTGCTTGTTAATGTGTTACCTTTAGCTTTTAGTGTTCATGATGTTGGAGGAATGTGACCTCTGCTGTACTAGCATTAGTGTGTTACTCATATCTAATATATACTAATATATGTATTTTTCAAAAGTCACAGGAGCAGACTTAATTTTTAGAAATTTTTGTATCCAGTGAATCTTAAGTTTCATTTTCCATTTTTCACAGATTTTTGCTACACAAGGGTGAAAGGGAAACACCACCAAATCTCACAGAGTGACACCAGATAGGAAAGGGTCATGACATGACTGAATTACATTTTGTTTAAAGAACCAGCTGCTGCGACAAAATTATGTTTTTAGACCTACCCAATTAGGGTCTTAGACATTACTTGGCACTACATATTATCTGTTCAGCAAGTCTGTTTTGCTGTAATAACAGCTCTAACTGACCCAGGGTAGATATTGGGTAGCAACATCCTCTTTGTGACAGGAAGTAAGGAGGTTTAAGAAAGAGACAAAACTAAAGTTCATGGTCTCATTTTTTTATGTAACAATACCAAGGTATAACTGTGATTATATTACTGTTCAAAAATGCTACATGTAGCACTTTTATGTATATAATGTGGAAACAATACTTGAAAAGCTGTAATTGTAAAAAGCTTAAGGCTATGACCTGCAGCCTTTTCTCTGTGCTTGGAATAAGACACAGTGCACTGGGCTGGGCAGGACTCTGAAGAGCTGTTAAAAAGGAGATGACTTGAGGATTTAACTACCTCTGTACAGACAGTGAAAGCGCCGTAGACAGCACTTCTTTGTATGTTTTTCCATGACCTGAAAGGACCAGGCATTTTAGGACTGCAGAGATGTTCTTTTCTTGCTTGTAAACCCTGATTGGATGCTTTCATGGCATGACATCAAAAAAACAAAAAACTCATGCTTTCTTTATGGTTTATCCAGCTATATTCTGACTTTGACTCAAGTCTTCATAAGGCATATGATCCAAGCATGTTACATTTATGGCTGATGGCAAACTCTTACCTCTTCCTAACACACAGAGTCCCATGAGGTTAGAGGAGTAGTATGTGGAGTGAAATTTCAGGAGCTCCTGGCGGATGTCAATCCCATCTTTAGACGGCCGGGTCTCAAGGGTCAATTTGTTACCTAAAACAAAATAAACAACAAACCACAAATTACAAATACTGCCTCTTGGTTGTATGCCAAGTTGCAGTTGACATCAGTGTCTGTCCCGACTCCTATAATATTTGTAGTGAAGAATTTGAGGGAATTCAATAAAAAGCATTATGTGTATATAAGCAAAACCAATGAGCTTGTGGTGGGGTCACAGTGAAGTTGACCTTTGACCTTTTGGATATAAAATGTAATCACTTCATCATTTTATCTAATTAGACATTTGTGTGAAACTTTGTAACAATAAGAGTATGAATTCTTATGATATAGAGTTATGGTCAAGAATGTGTTTTATGAGGTCACAGTGACCTTGGCCTTTAATCACCAAAATCTAATCAACTCATCCTTGAGTCCAAGTGGACATTTGTGCCAGATGTAATGAAATTCCCTGCAGGCGTTCCTGAGATATCGTCTTCATGAGAATGGGACAGACACACAGGCGGATGTATGGATGTACAACCCGAAAACATAATGCCTCCAACCACGACTCATTGAGTGCTATTCTTTCCACATTTTCTGAAAGGCTTCCTCCACATTGTTCTTTAAACATTCCTTGACTTTTCCATAACATAATGCTATTCTCTCTAAAATGCACAAAAATATTATGTATATCCCAATCATTTACTAAAAAATAAAAACAATAAAAACAGCATCTTGCAGATATTCAAAAAGTACTTTACGGAGACTGGGGAGTTAATGATCAGTGCAGAGGACAGAGCCACAGCCTTTCCTCCTCTGGGAGTACAAAGAGTGCAGCAATGGAATAAGGTCAGCATGACATTTGGAAATGCACAACTAGTCAGTGCACAAAACAAGAGCACTTGTCAGCCCATCTGTCTGAGTGACAAGCCTGGGTAACTTATTTCTGATGAGGGTTTATTATTTCAGCGTCACTAGCCTGCCTGATACACAGACCTGCCTGCTGTGGATGAGCCGTGTCCCAAACACAACCACAGCCTTACATCTAAGGCACGCCAGCGACAAATTGTTGCAGGCTGCTTCCATTTCCTGAGACACAGGCACAAAACCAAAGCAACAACCTGGGGAATTATTATACTGTGACCCATGTTTCTAAGAATCGCAAGCATGGTTTTGGATGCGTCCTGACTGTAGTCGTCTCTGGTCTGTTTAGACTGCATGACTTTCAGGTCTGTCTGATCCTCTTCTATTCTTAGCTGGAATAAAGCTTATATAACTCAAGACTGCCATCAGCTGGCTATTCTGGGCTGAGGGCGCTCTAAATCCACATCAATCTGGGAATTTCCTGGAATACAGAGTAAGCTCCCTGCATGCTGCAGGCTGTGCTCCCTCACAACCGTTCGTGTCATCACTTTAGTGCAAATAAATGCAGGTGAGATGAGCAAATCTAAATAAAACAAAAGGTATTTCAGATGCCTAATACTCTGCAGTAATCACAATGATATTACACATAATCATTTATGCTAATTGAGCTATGCATTAACTACCACATATTTCTATGCAAACATTTGTCTTCTCATATCACACAGGTGGTATTTATTTGACCTCTGTATCTTAAAGTGTGAAAGAGTTACAGTTGTTTCAAGAAAACATTAATATGCAAATTTATGTAAGAAAAGCTCCAAAAGCACAACCTCTGTGGGGGAAACCAGTGGTCGAAGAGTTAAATTTCTATCATTTACTGTTCTTGAGCCAAAATGTTCACAAAAATGTGTCAACACACGGACGCCACCATGATGACACAATACACAAAAAGACAGAGTGAGTGATGTGACGTTTAACTGGTTAATTTAAGATTGGTTACAGCTATTAAAGACTTGTACCTGTTCCAAATTTACTGAACGGGTGGTTGGGGTTGCCGGTGGCCTTCTCCAACTGAAACAGCCTCCAAGCATCGTTCATTAGGTTCTTCTCATGCTCAGAGTCCACAGCGTTCACCTCCCGGTCCTTACAGCTCTCATCAAACAGCGGGCACAGGAAGAACTGGGCAAACCTACAGACACAGAACATGCCCATGAAGTCAACACTTTAGTATGTGTATTATATTTAGGTGACTGATAACACAAGCGTGTGATTGGGGCCTTGTTTTGTTTAAATCTGTGTGGCTCATTTTCATTCTTCCTGCTGGTGTGTTTGCAAGACACAGAAAGAGTCAGACATGAAGAAGAGATGCAAAATGCATTTGCATAAATACAAGGTATGACGAACTGCCATGCAAATGAGGAAACGACAAAAATGAAGAAACGGATCTGCCTGTCTGCAAGGGTTGTTTTGTATGTGTGGATACAGAACGCTGCTGTATACAAGATATACCCTGGATTAGTAAATGCTGTTATTACAGCAAAACAGGCTCGCTCAACAGATAGTATATAGTGCCAGATAATGTCACAGAACCTTATTGGGTAGATGTAAAAATACCTACAATTTTGTCACAGCAGCTGGTTCTTTAAACAAAAAGTAATTCAATCATGCCATGACCCTCACTGGTGAAATCTATTCCTATTTTGAGGAGCCTGTAAGACTCAGGCACACAACTTTGTTTTACCCAATTTCCCAAGGCCTGCCTTGTCTGTTTCTACTTTACCTGATAATTTCCTACATTTCCCAGAGAGACTTTCAACAAGTCCCAGTGAACAGGGAGAACCTGCTGCATTCAGTGGGCTGTATGTATGAGTGGAAATAAAAGTAGCAATGCAATAGTGGAGTGAGAGTTTATTCACGTCTGGCAAAAAGGTATGTTGCACCCTTTAAATACAATTTAAGATGTCTAGTAGCTTCACTGATGCAAAACAGTGACTCAAGAAGCCCTTGCTTTTCTGACTGTACTGTCATTTAACATTTATGCTTTAGCTGAATGTAATATAAACAGTGGCCAAATATAGATGTCAACTACATTTATCCAGTTAAACATATTGAGAAGAAATATAAACTTCTTGTAAATTGCCAGTAGCTTTATTTTTGACAGTGTTTAAGTGCTTCTACGTTCAAAGATTAATAGTGCTCTGTAAGCTGGCTATGAAAAGTGCGATACAGTATAGTCACTCTGATTATTATAGCAAGGGCATTGTTAGGACCCCCTGAGGCAGCTATGACACAGATGATCCCCTCTGACACAATGCTCCTCATTAGTGTTTTCAAAGGGACATCATCATCAATATTTCAACATTCCTCTGCACTGTCCTTTCCTTCCACTGCAGTACAGATGGTCTTCCCAATCCACCCGCATGGGGGAACAATTAGTCTGTGACACAGAAACAGGTGCTCGCTGGACTATCATTCATTTATAAGTAGGTAAGCTTATCCCGGTAGGGTTAAATTCTGACACCCCCCTGCCATCCTCTCCAAACCACTACAACTGACACGTGAGGAGAGACATCTGCAATGCCGAAGACACTGATCTGAACCCATGCCTGAGGTTTCAGGATGGGGGGTGAGAGCAACGCTGGTGGTTACACAAGAAAGCCAAGTGAGGCCAGGACTGGTAACTGGAGGAGGACAGACAATGCCCTGGCAGCTATGGTGAATTAACACCTGGACACCCGAGGGAAACATCGCAACCACTTAGGTGAACATATGACATCTATCTGAACTGGACAACGGTTTATGTCTGAGGTATTTAAAAAAAAAAAAAAAAAAAAAGTCTTGGTGCATATATTACACTCAAAAATACTTAACTACGCTTAAAGCACTTCCTGATGTTACTGTGTGATCTCTGGTTATGTAAGTATGTACATGAAAAATTGTCATTGGTGCAAAGTCCAACAACACTGGTCCAGTATATGATCACAATCTTAAAACCCTCATATGCTTTTACAGCACTATACAACATCAGTCTAAGCTCTTCAATGCATTTAAGGAGTTATTTTGTATTGCACCCATTTTCCATTCCCCTGAATGACATTCAGCAACCCCCGGTAGCTTGAACTTGTTTGATTCAGCTGGGCTTTATGGGAGGCAAAGAAAGAAATAGTTAGAAAGAAATAGTGAAAGCAAGAACATTTGTGGCTGCACTGCACTCTGGTTTACTGAAGCCACTGTCAGCAGAGTAACTGTTATCTCTTCCTCTGTGCAATGGATTTGTCCCTGTGTCTGTGTTAAATGTTAATGCAAAAAGGTTAGTGTAGAAATAAGACCTTGTCCCTCAATTTTGACAAACTGACAGCAAAACCTGATGTTTCAGTTTGTTCTGTTTTTTTTCCCTTTCAAACTCAATCTCTGTGCTGGATCTATCTTGACATGATATAACAATCTACAGTTGTGAGCATTAAAGTAAAAAATAATAATAATAATAATAATAACCTGACTATTGACCAACAAACAAAATGGGCAAAAACGTGCAAGGCACTTTGCAAGTAGGCACTATTTGACTGATTTAGTGTGGACGTTTCATTTTAGACCATGGCATATGATTGTGGTTACAGCAGTTATATATCTAAATAAGAGAGCTTTGCCACAAATATTATTTGCTTGTGCAATGCAAATGGCACACACAGGTACTGTTTATTTATAAATCACAATGGGGGTTGAAGTGTATTCAAACCAAACCAACTGGTTGTCTGTAACTTTGGCTAACACCTGTTCAGTACAGCCTAAAGTTGGACACACCCATAATACTTAACAGTGTAATACTCAGTCTTCAGTCAGGGCCAAACCTGCTTAGTGCAGACAGATACAAGAGGCCAGAATACTTTCCTTACTGGACAGAGTCAGTCTAATAAACAAACAGGAAATTACCTATCTAGTGCTCCTTGCAAATGCTCATGGGACACGTCAAAGTAGTAGTTGGTGTGCTCTCCGCTGGTGAAGGCATTGGAGCTGCCAGCATGCTCGCTTAAGAACTGGCTGTACTCATTCTCTTTCGGGTACTTCTCAGTTCCAAGGAACAGCATGTGTTCACAAAAGTGGGCCAGGCCTGAGATGTTTTCTGGGTCCGACAACGAACCTGTGAATGAAAGCCAGAGGTCCACAGATATTAGGTAAAAACAAAAATTTGCTCAGTAGTTTGTTTGTTTGTTTTTTCTCTCAGGTGTGGCATTTTGACATTTCTCAGGCAGGCAGATCATTTAAGAAGATGAAGGCTAACACTGATTTTTAATGAGAAAAGGAAAAAAAAAAATCACAGTTGACAAAACAATGCCCTGCAGTGCTTACTAATGGGCTGACTCTTCCCCCTGTATTACAAGTAACCTATTACTTCTCACTCAAACAGGGAGGGGTTAGCTTGCAAACAAAATTTTTCATACTATTTAATCTGTGGGTGGGACAGCACTAGTGAACTGGAATATGGAGTTAACTGATTTATTCAGGGCAACAGGAAGACTCAATGTCAGAGGATCAAAGGTGCATATAAACAGCTTACCTCCAATAAGATCTTAACTAAAGTATTGCCAGTAGCCATGTTACTGTTAAATGTGCATGTACACATTGCCAGTGAGGAGGACTAGGCTACACTGTATGCATAAAATTACATTGTGAGCTTTGAAAACCAAAAGAATAAAATACAGGAAAGCTAAATTCCATATATATTCTTTGTTTTATTCTTCAATTCATCTATTTTAGAGCTTGTAGATGTATTACTTTAGTTTTAGATATTTAATTTCTGACTAATAATAGCATTGATGCTTTATGGGGCATATCAACACAGTCAGAGGCATGGAAATAACAGTGCACTAACAAACTTCCACACACTCTCTTCAAAATTTCTCAGAATTATTTATTTTCCCTGAACAACAGGCCAGGAAATTGTCAAAAAAATCTACATCTGTAAAATCTACATTTGTATGAGAAGGAATGCCATGAGGAGGAAAATGGGTGTATGGAATAACAGGGTGACCAAGCAAGACAAAAGTGATGAAAGAAGTTTACCTATTTGGACATCCAAAGCTGCTGAGGACTTGTCTGTCGTTGGGTCACTGATGAGCACAGCCTTCAGGCCATTGGTGAACTCCAGGCCCCTGTAGACCCGCTTGTCCTCAGGAGAGCGAATTATGTCACTCACCACCCTCTTCACAGCTGGGTCGGTCATTCTGAGGGGTAAGGATGACACGAGCCTGCAGCAGACAGGACCAAACAGAAATTCAACTTATGATGACTAAGATTTTTATGTGGACAGCCGAGCCTCTGCCCTTTTGCATATTTAAACAAATGGGCCTCAGTACATTTTACCATTAAGGGGAGTACTTTACCTTCCTGTTACCGTCAAATTTACTAATATTTTTTTTAATTAATTGAGTTCAGTTTGACCCCAGTAATGTAAACCTCCAGAAAATGATTATAATAAAAAATGTTACCCAAGTTTATGTGTCTTGTTGACTACCTAAATATCCCTTTAAATAAAACATAACCTCCCCGACTCACTCCTCTTTATACATATATATCTTCTTGTGGGAATTACATTTCCCTCCCAAATGTCCTATGAACTGGACTGGTTCTCTCTCTACTACAGGTGTGGTTATGTCAGGTGAGGGCCTTGCTGAAGAGGGAAGTTTTTGGCAATTATAAACAAATTGGTGTAAAATATTGATATTTCTTAAATGTTTTATACAACTAAAAAAAACTGGGATCAAATTGATTCTTAAGAAACACTGATGTGTACAGGACATTGAAAACATCATGTTATTTTCATGTTTACTCACTTGTCCCAGTTAAATTAAAGTCATTAAATAAGAAGCAACAGCAACAACAACAACAACAAAATAGCATGTATTTAGAGACATTAAAGACTAAATGGGGTTCAAACTGACCCCAAAAATAATAGGAGGGTTAATAGTTGTCTAATGTGATGTTTTTTTAGTATTGTGCAGCATGCGTTGAAGACAAAAGTTAAAGATGACTTTGTCCCCCCATTTCTCTCCATCTAATAGACAAACTGAGACACAGAGATACATACACCAATACCAACTTTATGCCCCAACTCATGGCAGAGCCCTCAATGTGGTTTACAGACTTCAGGAGTTGAGCAGAAGCCAAAAATTTCAGTCCAGCTCTGGACCGGGGCCATACACCTGGCAACAAATCACTGAGAGCAGCTGCTGTCAGGCTGACTCGTCCCACTGGGTTTTACTTTTTATTGTTGCTCAGCTTTGTAGTGAAGGCTGCACGATATAGACAAAATTTCAGACCTCAATATTTATACCAAATATCTTGATAGCAATACAATACGTGATATGACTAATGTAGCCACAGTGACAAGTAAATACAGCATACTAATACCAAATGGATGTAGATTTTAATTTCAGTATTTCAATGATCAGAACAGACCAATCACTAGGCTAACCCTAACCCTAAAATGTGGTATCGTCCATAGCGTTGCCTTTTGAGATATCAATATCACGCATGTTCATATCTAGATAACGATATGATAACGATATGTCGTAGAAACACGATACATGTTCATTTGTTTAGCTCTTTGCACAGCTGCTCTCCATATCGCATTTCAAGCTGTAAAACTTTGAGGCAAACAAAGCTGTAGCCGACAACGGTCGAAAAAATATAAGCTAACGGTTTACCGCCACCTTGTAAAGTTACCATTAACTCAAAGTTGGATTAGTTACACAAAGTAAAGCTGACATTAGTCACCGTTATCAGATAAAGCACATTAAATAAGCCCAAGAACAGCAGGAACAGCATTTTTTTTTTTTTTTTAGCTTTAGCTCGATGCTCAACACGCTACCAAAGCACACCCAAGTAACGGGAAATGACTTAGTTGGCTAACATCAGCCCGGCCCGTTGGTTATGCACCAAAAAAATAAACCTAAATACTGTTTACCAAATTATAAACCGGTTTCATTAAAAAGCAGACTTGCTACGGAGCTTCTTTTTGTACTCCCCATGTAGTTAACTGTTAGCGGCTAAGCTAACAAGCCGGTTCAGGTCAAGCGGCTAATGTTAGTTCCTGTGGCTGGATAGCTTGCTAATTAGTAACGTTAGGGAGACAGTCCAGTGAAGGGTTGATTAAACAAACAAAAAAAAATTGGTTGATTTGCCCGACCGCGCTTACCTAAAATTGTGTTTGCTGTAGATAGCGTTCCCTGCTGACTGGAGGTATCTGTTAAACTGGACTGGTCGGTTAATGTACTGAAACATACTTCGGAGCCATGAAAAACAAATCTTGGTTTTTACTGCGCCATGTTGAAACAGACACAGTAGCCGAATACAGAGTAAAATCAAGAGCCAACATGGCGGGCACTCTGCATTTAACTCAGCGAATGACACATTTTAGAAAAAAAAAGTCATCCTTTAGACGGATATTGGAAGTAAATGTAGACTAACAGACGCAAATTATCATTAGTGACAAATTGCCTTGTCTAATTCTCTCTGAAATCGGCTAGTTAGCCTGCGTGTAGTTTTCCAATGACGTTCAGCAGCGGTAGCCTCGCGAGCAAGCGGCACCTCGCGAGATTTGACCAATAGCGTCTATTTCCCCTCAATCAATATCTCATATTCATAATCTATTAAAAAAATGACTGAAAATGTAACCTTGTCAAAATATGTAACAACATATCTCAAATGAGAAGTGCCGTTTAGGTGATACAGGAAATGAGATATTAAAAAAGCAGAACGAGGGAAAAAAATACCATATAACCATGGATTTGTGTGTGTATGGTATTTGCCAAACATGCAAATCAATTTTAGGGCACTGATAATGTTAGTCAAGTCAGCATTACACATATGAAATAATTTCTTCATCAGTGTCGATGAGCTTAAGCAGCGGGTTTCTCTTCAGAAAGTGCTGGAAAAGGTGCATTTGCAGGAAAAGTCTGTCCCTGTTTTCTTGTGGTTTGAATTAGGACTGAATAAATGAAAAAGAGATGTAAGATTTTCATATGTAGCTCTTTACTTTTGTTAGGAATCAGTAATTAACTGACCTTGAAGATTTCTTGTCGGTATGGAGAATTCATCTTTTCCATAAACAAGAGGCTTTGGGTATGTAGCTACACTAGGTAATAGTGAGTAGTGTGTGTTTTGAATGTGTGTATCATCACAGTCGTTATGTAAAACATCCTCATTTACCCCAGGGGTCAGTTCAAGGACCTGACCGAGCAAAGGCTCATACAGAGGCCTTCATAATATGCACCAAAAAACAACAACAACACAATAAAACAAGAGCTGATCATAAATCAACAATCAACAATTCGCAACAAAGATTAAGACCAATAGAAAATAGATAAAATTCTAAATAGCAAATAAAATAGGAGTAACATGAGTGAGATATGAAAAGAAAAGATATCCAAAAAAAAAATAAGAAAGACAGAATCCAAACAGTAGATAAGTAGCAGTGCCAGGGTGTTGAAACAATCAAGAAAATAAAAAGATGGACCGAAATGGAAAACAGGCAAAAATACATAAATAAATATCCAAATAAGTTTTAGTTGAGTTTAAGTTTTACTGTAGATCAGACCGACAGACTGATATTCTCCTGATCGGCCACTAGATGGAGGCAGAGTCAAGCCTCCGCACAGGCGCGCACATTTCCTGCACCGTTACAATTTAGCGCACCTGCCCTCAAAAGCACGCGACTGGAAAATGTTTTCATCTCAGTTTTTGCTCTGCAAAGTAATCAGATTTCTATCACTTTGACAAACTAAAACTCCCTGCCATTGCTGAGCTTCTGTGTTTAACATGAGAGGATATCAACTTGTGAGGGGTTCCCCTTGCGCACACACACACACACACACACACACACACACACACACACACACACACACGGAGGTGGTGCCGTCGTGGGCGCTGATTGGAAATTCCTCAGCCCGGTTATCTCACACTGGTTTGCTTGTAAAAGACAACCGGTTTGGAGAATGAAATTTATGAACTCATCTTTGCCCCTCCTCCCCTAAAATGATTAGCCTATCTGCTGCGACATGTCCTCATGAGCTTGTCTGTCAGAGTAACACTGGCTCGCCTGCTACACACACACAGACACAGCACCATGGCGGACACAGAAGGCAGGAAGAAAGTAGCTGTGGTGGGAGGTGGTTTGGTAAGATTGTACTGAAACTCTCAATACTTTTGTCTCTTTGACTGATGTCGTACATAGTCCCATGTAGATCACACAACTACTTGTCTAAACTTGTGCTTTCAGATTGTGGACTCAAATAAATAGGCTCCCAGGATGTTTGGCAGTAATGAATAAATCACATTCAAGGCTAAGAGGCTCTCTAGAGTTGATCTTGTAAATTGTAAAATGCTTTGACTTGTGTGACACAGACTCATTCTGGCAAGATTTTCCTAACCTCATACTGATTCAATGACCATTCAGGTTGGTGCGCTGAACGCCTGCTACTTTGCCAAAAGAGGTTTTGAAGTGGAGGTGTTTGAATCTCGGGAAGGTAATATTCAAAGCACATTTGATTTGTTTTTTTCAAGCAACACTGTCACCATGCAGCTCCTTATCACCACAATCAACAATGTCTGAGAAGAAGTCTTAAAATCTGAGGAGAACCATCGTTTAGAACAGTAAACACATCTTAACATGTGATCATGACTAATGAAAAACAAAAAGTAAAGGCACATTTCTGATTTTTTGGGGGCAGATATCCGCCAAGCCAAAGTTGTGAGGGGACGGAGCATCAACCTTGCCCTGTCCCACAGGGGCCGGCAGGCGCTGAAGCACGTGGGAATGGAGGACAAGGTACCTTGACTTGTTTACACTTTCTGACTGGTGATGATAAAGTTAACACTGGTCAATATTGCTGAAGCAGTGGGGCACCCTCCCTGTCCTGTTTGCCTGCTTGCTGTTTAGATGTTTTTGCTCCAGCATCTGAGGTCAGCAGTTGCAGTCTTTTTTGTTGGTCCACACTTGGTGCACAGAGCGTGTTATGCACGCCTGGAAAACCTCTGCGTCAGACGCTTGTTTCACACTTGCATGACTCTTCAGCCTGACAGAACAGAGCTTGCTTTGCTAGCCTTTCAAATGATTTTCAAGGCCAACTACACTGGGAGAGAAAATGGCCTATGTTCTTTTGGTTAAAGACAGAATAGCTACTTTTGGCTAACACATCATGTACACATTTCATACCTGTGATTTTGGTCATTTTTTTGTAGTTACCGCAAAGTGTAACAATGTACACAATGGTCTTGTTTTGTTAAAGTGACAATATCAGTTTTGAATTGAGTCCTTATGTAGTATTCTGGTTTTTCCTCAGATTATCTCCAGAGGAATCCCCATGCATGCAAGAATGATCCATTCTTTGAGTGGGAAGCAGTCCCAAATCCCTTATGGCAAAAAAGGCCAGGTAACCCTACCATTAGTTCATTTGCAACATACATTTAATCATACAAAGTGCAGAAAACTCAGCATGTCAGCAAAGTGAACCATTATTTCCTACCACTGAGGTACCGTGTGAGTAGATTCAGAATATTCCTGTTACGCAAAAAGGCATTCGCTCACAATTTTCCAGGAAAAATCGCGTCATTCAAAACATCGAAACAAGTAACAAAATAAAAAAGTCCCCATCAGCTACAGTGATGACAGATGACTAATCAACACAATTAAGTTAGCCCTTTTTTATGAATTGAATTGTTATTTCTTTGGTTCTGCTTATTATTGTAACTTGATATTTTGATTGATTCTTTATGATTTTACTATGATTTCACAGAGAAGCCACTTAAGGGTAAGGCAGAACTTTGTTTTGGATTCAAAACAGTTTATAAAAAGATAAAGTATTCTGTGCACCATGTACACCGTGAAAAACAGGAGTTGTCATGGATAAGAGCGTTAAGCAAATGTTTAAAATGAAAATGTAAAGTGCATGAAAACTGGTCCTGCCTTCTTTGCCTATAGAGAGGAAAACATGGGAACAAAGAGAGATCAGTCGGTCAAGGCCGACTGCATGAGTTAGGGATCACCAAACACACACTGTCAATCATTATTAACCTAAAGCAAAAAGGCAAGCTCTGTGCCATCACTAAAAATGTGATAATACAACAGCCAAACTCCGGCTAATGCAAAGCAAACATTTGAGTTTCCTCTCAGGAGTGACATTTTAAGCGAACATCACCGCAGGTGTAAGGAAGCTGTTTGTAGAACCAGTTAGGTGCACAATCACGAGCTACACAGTATTTATATAAAAAGCGTTGTGCTTTCACTTGCTGTAGTGCTGCATCCCCGTCTCCTCAATTTATGATTCCTCAGTTGGCTCTTCCTTATCTGTGAAACACTGTGTGGCTCTTAGACGCCAGGCGACGATAATTCTCCGAGCTTCTTTTAACATGTCTTATCACCTTAAATCACCAAGTGGGACTACATTAAAGAAGAATATGATATCACCTCTGAATATTCATTTGTTTGCTCAGGTTCTCCAGCAGAGCTTTTTAAATGATTGAGGTTCAGGTATAGAGGTCTGGTATAATTCAGAGCTCCTTTAAAATGTGTTTTAAGACACTATCTCCAAATACAAACAGCTGCTGAAACTAAAAATATAGGCCTCCCGTCTTTTATGAAAGCTTACTCGTAAAAGGTCAGCAAAGCAATTCTTTCTCCGTTGCCACACCTGCATTCACCGAATTCCCATCAAATCCAGTTACAACTTTAGTTTTTACACTTAACATTTTTTAGCACTATGTATCACAAATTGTGTTAAATTGTTCTTGAACTGAATCGTGGCCCCAGGTCTGAAAATTTGTCTTGTTCCCCAGATCATAAAAAGAAACAGATTGCCAGTTAAATGGGTTTTATTTGGAGTCCTAAAACCCTACAGCCAGCCATGTGCGTTTCATACAGAAACACCGACAGTGTTAGAGGACGCTTTGCTGAAAAGAATAACTTAGTAAACCTGAGCTGAAAGCTTTTGGTCGGTGCAGAGGAGGAAACACTCTTGTTCTAGGCAAATATGAGAATTCTCTCCTGCGCTTTATCAGTTTGCAGATGAAATGGGAATTGCACAGCGTATTGGTGTCACATGCACCCTCACAGGCAGGAACACACACACACACACACACATATATGCAAGCACGTGCACCCACACAGATAGGCAGGAAGAGCTGACTCAAGGATGCACTGAAGGACAGCCGACAGCGGCAGACAGCAGACTTAACTTCTTTTTGTCGCATCATCATAAAGAAGTCCTGTTACATTAAGGTCAAACTCTTTACTCCACACTAATCCGTATGCCATTATGATTTGCACAATGAGAGAAGATAACGCTGTGAATGCAGAGAAAGAAAAATCTAAACCCTAGAAGCTTCTTGTTCCTTTTTGAACCCAATTTGCTGCAGTCTTGTGCTGTGCCTGTGTATTACAATCTATAACGCATTGTTCTCGTTTCAGTACATCCTGTCAATCGACAGAGCGAACCTCAACAAAGAGCTGCTAACAGGTAGGACACATAATAACATCTTCCTGCCATTCAGCCCGAGCAGCTTCCTGGATGGTTCACACTTCACAGTCACACTGCAGCTGGCCTCCCATATCAATACCAAGCACAACACCTTCAGTAGCCCACTTACATTTTTCCCACTTTGTGTTTTGTTGAATACTTACTTTAAAATGGATGAAATTTATTCATTTTTACTATCGATTTTACACAATACCCCATACTGACAGAGTGAAAACAACATCTTAATACCAAAGAAACATCATAATTACATGCTGTAAGTATTCAGACCCTTTGTTATGACACTCCAAAGCTGAGCAAGATGTGTCCTATTTCTTTGATCATCCTTGAAATGGCTCATCCAGACAAGCAATTCTGCAGCGACTGCTTACACAAAATACAAACTACAGGGAGAAATTTCCGTCAACTCTCGGTGGGAAAATGTGGAAACTTTTGATCAGTTTTCTCCAGCGCCCACTCCAACCCCAACACCTCAGTGCAGCTGCTTTTAGGGAAACTAACGTGGCCGACTTTATTATGATCATGGAATACTGGAGTGAAGAAAGTTTGAAGTCTCTGAAAGTTAATTGTCATATTGTAGTGGCAATAATGGAAAACAACAGCTGGGGAAAAGGTGACATCTGAGTTGTAAGATGCGACTGCTTGATTTTGATCAAAAACATTTAGAGGCTATACATTTTGTAGATATTGGGATAAACATGCAAAATTACTGATACGGTCCTTCAAATTTCGCATGTTGAGATGGGAGAATGTGCTAGAAGGACAGCTACATCTGCAGCAGTCCATCAGTCACGTGTCTCGACAGAAGCTTCTCTTGAATAAAAGGTATATGAAGCACCACCTGGAGTTTTCCCAACTGCACTTAAAGGACGAGGAGAGCGTGAAGCAAGATGAGAGATTCTCTGAAATGATGAGACCAAAATCGAACTTTTCGGGCTGAATGCCAAGCAGGACATCCACCAGAGACTAGGCATCCAGGTAATACCGTGATGGGACTGGGAGCCAAATAGTGAGAGAAGAAGAAAGAAAACCAGCCCCAAAATGCAAAAAACCTCCGACTGGGGCAAAGATTCACCTTTCAGCACGACGGTGACTCACGCACATAACCAAGATAACAGTGGAGTGGCTTCAGGACAAGTCTCTGAATGTCCTTGGGTGCCCCAGGCGGCGTATGGACTTTAACCCCATTGAAAATCTGCACAGAAAACCTGAAGATCGCACTTCATTATCCCCTCCCCTTTAGAGAAGCTGCATGGAAGATTGGGACAAAATGCCCAAATTCAGATGTGTAATGCTGGTGAAGCCATGCCACACATGTAAATGAAATATTTGAGTTTTTTATTTTTAATTTTCTACACATCTAATAAATTCTGAATCCCATTGCAAAAAACATAAATTATAAAAAAACAAACATCTGCTCCCCCCGGCACATTATTGAGCACATGACGACTGAACTCAGATCAAACTGTGATGTTGAAACAGACACAAAGTCATGAACGGCTCTTTCTTCCACAAGTTGCCCTAAAGCAGGCTGTTCCCTGACTCCAGTGCAGATCTCCCCAGTGTTTTAAAGAACTTTAAAGTGAATGAGGGCTCAGTTGTCAGGGGGTCGACTTTTACGCCTTAGGGGAATTTGCCTAATTCTGTATTTAATGAAGCCTCCCAGTCGATGGTTAAGATCAAGCCAGGCAGCAGGATTCTGTCTAAAATTAGATTCACAGGGCCTCGTCGGGTGCTGGAAGAGCCTGATTGCGTTGTCTTATCTTTTTCCGTGGAAGATTCAGGCGCCACGCAATGAACCTTGTGATGAAAAGCTTTCTAAAAGTGTTGCCGCTTAAAATCAGTTCTCACAAAGGTGGACACCCTGACCGCTGGAGTATGTCATTTTAATCAGCATAGGTCAGTCCCTTGTTTCCTGCCAGTAATCAATACCCATCCAACTGTCTTTGCTCCACTTTATTGGGACTGTGAAGATTACCTGTGTGTCTTTCACAAGGATTTACATGTAGGGCTGGGCAGTATATCAGCAGTATATTGTTATTGTGATATGAGATGAGATATTGTCTTGGATTTTGGATATCCTAACATGATATGGTATACGTATTATCTTTTCATGTTTTAAAATCTTCATTACGGCGAACAAATGCAATTTTCTTAACTGCTGTAGCTGTTGTATTATTTGCTGCTACCTGCTTGGCCATTACATTAGCAAATATTTCTTATTAAAGATCTCTTGTATAACATAAATATGTCAGAAAAGTATCACTACAGCATTGCCACAATATTGATTTTGAGGTGTTTGGTCAAAGATATTGAGATATTTGTCCATATTGCCACCACACACTGCTGTTGTTATGTCATGCTGTGATATAAGATTGTTTTGTAATGCTTTCCTTCTCTAACCCAAAGCGGCAGAGACTTATCCAAATGCAAAACTGAACTTTGACTACAAACTGAAGGACTGGAGCAGTGAAACAGGGCTGATGACCTTTGTCAGGTAAATAGTTACCGATCTCACACACACACAGACACGCACGCACGCACACACACACACACACGCACACACGCACACCTCACTGTAAAAAATGATAATCTAAGAGGAGTATCCGCCCCATGGGATTCTTTGTTTAACTGCAGTTTTATTGATTATTTTCTCTCAGCGTCCCTGCATGGTAACGCATGTGGCCTTGTGCATGACTTGACTTGAACAGCTAAGGGTACGGGCTGGTGATAAACGCGTTCCCTAGGCCTCTGTGCGTGACTCTTAAGTGGCTTTGTGACTGAGTTGCCTCAAGGTAAATGTGACACACAATTTAGAACCCAATTAGCAGTGAAAAGCCTCCAGGTTTGCTGCTTGTGGGAATTAGCGTAGCCACACGCTGAATTATTAACACAGTATGCAGAAGCGTAAAGCCTGTGCAAATTGATTACAGACTTCTATTGAATTTAGGCTTATCTAAAACCTGTGAAAAGCCATTTGTTGTTTATGCTGTCAATGATGTTTATCCCAAGCTCTAAAATCAATTCAGTTGCATTACAATGAGTTATTGTGAAATCACTGTGAAATCAGTCATCAGCCATAATTCTGTGTGGCTCACAACCTGTTAACAAGGCTGTGACGTCTCAGTGAACACCAGACAACACCCTTCATCTGACTGAGTAATTCAGTAGAATAAGTGTAGCGCTGTACAATATAAAATCCCTTGGGTGCACAGGTGGCATGTAATTTAAGAAGTGTGCAAGAGCCTGACAACACGGTGATTAGGACACCAGCTAATGTACACACACTCATTATGTTGTTGGTCAGTTTTTGCGTTGACTGTGCACTGTGCACCTACACCAGTTTCTGACTCTGACAACAACATGCGTGTCAAACTAAAGCTCTTAAGAAAATCAAATGAATACTGAAACCAATCAAAATGAAATTAAGCAACATATTTCTGCCTCTGCGTATGTATTTGCTGACATCACCTGCTCCATTCATGCGGCCACCACTTGTTATTGATTCAATCTCACGGAGCAGTCCGGCTTTAAGTGTCTAAAAAACAATTCAGAGTTTGACTTAAGTGCCATTGCTTTAGTTTACCCTCTGTCCCACTCCACTCTGACCCCCCACCCCACCCCAAATAGCATATTAATGAAACAGTATCATCGAGCTGCAGGCATGAAGACAGTTGAAGACCAACAGTTTTAGAGCAACACCTTTCAACTGCTTTGGTTATGTTTAGGCATTTGGCTTTCTCAGGTTAAAATTAGTGTGTGTGGCTGGGCCTGTTGTAAATAGGTTTCCTGCTTCAGAGCCATTGTCATCTCTGTCTGAAACTCCCGGTGGCTCTTCGTGCCTGTGGCTCGAGTGTTGTCTTGTTTGGCAGCCAACTTTGCAGTCGAGGCTTCCGCTCGCACACCAGAGGACGCGTAGATTTTTCATTAAAGTAAATTACCACGCCGTGTTCAGGTTTACCGCACTGAAATTAATGAAGAAGAACGACTGCCTGGAAAGTGTGAAAACCATTCGTACATGTCATCAGGTGTAGTAAAAAGGGAAAAGTGTGCATGAATTTCAAAAATGTGTTCACACATGCAAAAATCTCAGTATGGTCCTTTAAAAGTGCATTATATTAAACAGCCATGGGTCAATATCAATGACTCAGCTGACAAAAAAACATGAAATAAACACATAATTTGATAGCTGAGTCTACATGCTTCTCTTGATTGGCCTAACTAATAATTTATGTGCTTATTACACGGCTTTTGTTCACTGAGTCTGAAGGGTCCTCTTTTAAATCACCACTCATCAGCTTTGTGTAGTGTACCTTTCTGATTCATTCTGATTTCATAGTTAGAACCCATTTTTCTCACTCGCTCTCGCCAAGAACCTAGTTACAGCATTCATAGAAAAAAACACAATGCTCTCATATATGTGCAAATGACACCAGGATATGATAATGCATTTTTATGTCGGGGTCAGTCACATGACGCTGGTGTGTTTCTCAGGCCTGATGGGGCCATCGAGGAGTTCAAGGCAGACCTGATCGTGGGCTGTGACGGAGCCTTCTCTGCCATCCGCAAACAGTTCCTTCGACGCAGCCGCTTCAACTACAGCCAGACTTACATTCCCCATGGCTACCTGGAGCTCACCATCCCACCCAGAAATGGAGAGGTCAGTCCTCCGCTGCTAATGGCTGAGCATCTGGCCCGGCACTGGGATGTTATGCACATCACTTCCATTCAGGTTATGCCCTTGTTTATTCAATTTTTATTTTTCCCAGTTTGCCATGAAGCCTAATTACCTGCACATCTGGCCGCGAAACACATTCATGATGATAGCTTTGCCCAACATGGTAAGAGTGAATTATCTTTACTTCACTTTTTTTCTTCACTCTGCTTTGTGCCACTGCAGTGCTATTGAAATGGTCTTAATTAAACCCAGTAAGACGTTTGTTTGTGATTTGGCAAATTCTAGCAGGTAGAGGTGCAAGACTTGTATGTGCATCAATAACTCGCTGTCTTTGGGAGTAGCAGTCCTGCATACAATCTTTTAATTAAAAAAAAAGAAGCATAATCAGGCCAGGGAATTTCAGGGCATGACTGACCCTTGGGATGTCACTGTACAGTTAATTATCCTCATCTTCAGACCCATTCGCCGAGCGGCTTAGTGCATACCACACCTCAGTCAAATCCCCCAAGCCAGTGCAGGCTTACACATCAGAATGCTTTGTCTGAAAATGTCTTAACTCTTTGGGCTTCAGCCTGCTTTTCACACAGCACCAGCTTTAAACACTATTTACACTTCCAATTTCCAGCTGGCAGTTTAATCACCCAGCTCTGTCTCAGCTTACCATTTCTGCTTCTTTTGTCATCCTCTTTTCCCTCCCTCTCATCTGTGTTACTGTCTGCTTTTGTCCATCTTACTCTCTCTCTCTTTTCTTTCTTAATCCCATAATGATTTTCTTTTCGTGGCTAACTCAGCGCAACCGTTTTGCTCTCTGTAGCAAGACTAGGTCAAGTTGGCTGAATTTGGAGTGGACTGGCACTGTCGCTCACGCAGCCACACTGCCCAGGGAAATGTTAGGCCTGGAAAAAAAATAAAAAAATAAAAAAATAAAACTCACCCCTGCTGTCATGGAGGTGCCATGGTAACAGAGACACCGCTAAAAAGTCTTTAGGGAGGACGTCCTGATGTTGATGGATGACACCAGCCAACTGGGCAGATAATGACCCCCCACACACACACATCAGCACCTCCACTTTCATCACTTGTCACTCACACTGTGGGGGGTGCAGACATTATATATTCACGACTTGGCTCTCTTGTGACAGTGTAAGAGAATCCTGAGATGCATGATCCAACCTGGGAGATTTGACAGATGCCAAAACAAAACTAGATCACTAATGTTGCTAATGAAAAGTACAAGAAAATCTAACAAATAAAATGCATGAAACATATCCTCTATTGACTTTCTATATATCACAAATTCAGAATAGGGTTAAATTTTCATGAAACTTTTGACATAGCCTTAAGATAAGATAAGATAAGATATTCCTTTATTAGTCCCACCGTGGGGAAATTTCAAGCATTACAGAAGCGAAGTGGATAGCAAAATATGAAGCATAATTTACATTATAAACTTTTGACATAGCCTTACACCATAGAATAAAACTTCCCAAATGTATGAGGTAAGAGAATCCATTGCCATTTTTGTTTAAAAGTCAGTTAAAAACCCTCTTCACTTTATGGCAGACATGTGTTTTACCTTCTCTTTTTGTCTTGTGCCTTTTTTCTGTGTATGACTGATAAGCATCTTTCTTGTTTTGTTATCTTGATCTTTTAACCTTGTCAAGCACTTTGTAACTTGTATTTACGGAGCCACGTAAATAAAGATGACTTGGTTTAATTTGATTTGATTTGATTTAATGTGACTTGACTTGATAAGGGATGTGTCATCATGACTCGGGAAGCTAAACTCAATGTGCACACTGTGCATTTTCCAATTCAGGACAGAACATTCACCTTAACCCTGTTCATGCCTTTTGATGAGTTTGAGAAGATCACCACGGGAGATGAGCTCATCTCGTTTTTCCAGACATACTTCCCGGACTCCATACCACTAATAGGAGTGTAAGCGAGCCTCTTCCTCCACACTGTCATCTCTCCCTTTTGTCCTTCTCCATCTCTTCCTCATCTCTGCTTTCCTCTCTTTTTTCCTCTTTGGCCTTCGTCTCCTCATCGAACTTGCCTATCCAACCTCGAAACACTTTCATTTTCCATCATGCTGCCGGCTCCTACCACATTCACAGCCACGGTCTGTGAAGTGTGAAATTACAGACTTACAGTTACATGACTTGGGGCAATGAGGTTTTAATTTGAGAGGAGCAGTATGTTGCAGGTGACAGGGAGATAGGGGAGGTGTGGGCTCTAGGAGCAGTTGAGGTGTGTAATTAATTTACTTCCTCTCAGGGTCAGCTTCATTTGGAGCATTCAGGCATGAAGAGCTGAATGCATGTTTACTTTTCCGATATTTGGTTGTTTAGCTTCACCAGGGCGGGGAGAGATCTCGGTTATTTTAGCTGGTTAAGAAACGACAGACTCTTTTGAACGTCACAAACCTACGTCTGACCTGCTTTGTCTTGTTGAGGAAAACACAGCTGTCAAAGTGAACGGTACAACAAGATCCTGTAATAGTTTTTGTTTCTGTTTGTGCATTGCAGCGAGTCTCTCAAGAGGGACTTTTTCCGAATGCCAGCGCAGGCCATGGTGTCTGTCAAGTGCTCGCCGTATCACATTGGCAACAGTTGTGTCCTCATGGGTGATGCAGCCCATGCGGTGGTGCCATTTTATGGGCAGGGGATGAATGCCGTAAGTCCTATTAAATACAAGAGGGGGAAAAAAAGGAAAGAGAGAAAAGAGGTCAAGGGAGACTCATCTATTCTTTTGCATTTTACAGGGCTTTGAGGACTGTCTCGTCTTTGATGAAATAATGGAGCAGTTCAACGAGGATTTCAGTAAGTGTGTTTTACATGAGCTGAGATTAAAAATAGCAAACCAGTGCAGCAACATAAAACAAATCCTTTTTGCCATCAGATAAGAGAATACCAAGTCCTGTCAAACTGGTGTGTCCTCTTTAACCCAGGTGCTGTGCTGCCTGAGTACAGCCGAGTGCGAGTCCCAGACGACCATGCAATCGCAGACCTGGCCATGTACAACTACGTTGAGGTAATTCTCTGTAGTTAACTTAAAAGCACTTTGTAAAGCACGCCCAATTTTGCCACTTATTGCACAATGAGCGTTCCTTAATTTAATTCCTTCATTGTTTAGTTTAAGCTTTCCTGCATGAAGTAATCCTGTAATTGATGAGGCAGTGGCCCTCGTAATGATGAGGATCAGGTAATGAGATGTGCACCAGCTTGACAACCCGTCCTTAACACAGTGTCTAATTCATATCAGTGTCAATCAGACACACACCGGGTATTCTGCTTGATTTGCTAATTATTTCCCAGTTATAGAGTGATTGATTGGGAGCGATGCAGTCTACTCCATGCAGATTTCCAATTACTGTGAATGTGCTAAGAACTCAGTGGCTAAAAGACAACACACTGTCAGGCATTATGGGTCTTTTGCAGCGTTTGACATCGGCAGTCAGCTAATTTAATGCTGGTGATTACACTGATTTTCACTTTCGTTCATCTGCCTACAAGGGATTTATTTAGCCGAGCCATCCACAGACAGAAAGGTAGAAAGCTTTGGTTTAGGGTGGTGGGAAACTCAGGAGTGTGCCGAGTACATTCAACAACATATTAACATTTTCCATCACATCTGACAGGTAGACAGCTCCCTAACCATCTGCCTGCTAAAATTCGTCCACACACAAAGCCAGTAATTGGCCTCAGCCTTGTTGTTATTCTTCACACATCTTCTACGTGCCTCGCACATGCTAAACACCTGATCGCAGAGATAATTTTACCCCCACCAGCGCAGCTATGCTCAAGAGGGCAGAACAACAGAAACATCTGCTTTTATTAACTCATTTGTTTAACGAGGTGAAATGTGCGCGGCTTTTGAGGAAGAGACTGTGGAAGAGACAAAAACTACTTCTCCTTTCTGTACTTTTGAGAAGCGCCTGTAAGATTTACTCCGTGAAATTGGAACATGAAAGACAGATGGTTTCCTTCGCTGACAGATGTACTGTTTTGTTTTGTAGATGCGAGCACATGTCAACTCCAAATGGTTCCTCTTCCGCAAGTATATTGATAACATTCTCCACTTCTTCATGCCAAAGACAATAATTCCCCTGTACACAATGGCAAGTTGTTGTTTTTTTCTGATGAATAAATGAATTTATGAATGCAGTATTGTTCGATATCTCAGAAAATCCATTTCATCCTTTGCCATTCACTGTCTCTAGGTCACCTTCACCAGGATAAGGTACCATGAAGCAGTGAATCTCTGGCACTGGCAAGACAAAGTAAGACACTTTTTGAGCGAAAATGTAAAAATGTGTATTCTCTTTGGACTCATTCAACCCATTTCCATCCTGCATACAATTTCCTTTTCATGGACTTTTCAAACCCTTGAACAACTTTCCTATTGTAATACCGCGCTCTTTTGAAGTCGCGGTATTATCAGCAGCAAGCACGAAAAGGGGATACGACTCTCCCAAAGTGAATTCCCAGTTTGGAAACAGTGTTCATTTGTTTCAACCGCAAAGCCCCCACACCTCCCCGGCTCCCTGCATGGAGAAATGTTGCTGATCTGTCAGACCTGACAGTCGATGAGCTCCTTAGTCCTCAGTGCTTTGTCAAACTGTCGGATGTGACTCGACCTGATGGCACCTGCAGTGACAGGCCACTGATGGACAGACAGGGCAGATTATTCAATCCCAGAGGGGAGTGAGGGCAAAATGACCTCAGGGAAACTATGAATCCTCTGTGTATCATGCGGCATTTTGACACCGTAAGCATGATATAATTCCATTATGAGGACATTATAAGCACACCAGGATATAATAACCATGTTGCAGTACTTCAGTAACACATTACCGAACATAAATTATATGCTGTGTGAGACTGATGTATGCGATTTAACTGCTAGAGCCTACAGTTTTTCTACACGGTACTATATGGCTATCAAGGAGTTTCTCAATGTGATGTAGTGAGAAACTGACTGAAAGTGCACGATTATTATAGGGTATTATGATTATTATTTATTAATTGAATGCTGTCTCTCTTTCTCTCTCTGTGTAGATATGTATGTATGAAAAATACAGTTCTATTAAGTTTAATAATCACAATATTCTGCTACCATCAGTGAAGCTTTTATTCTGCACTGTGCTTATATAACCTGAAGATGCATGTGGCCTTGAGGTAAAATCACACTGAGAGAGATTTTTGCTGCCATATTCCATTCTGAGCAAATACGGCACATATTGCTGTATAGCTTTATTTGAATGAGCCGGGTGGATAATATACTATATTGTATATTCGCCTTTCTGCGTACTTACTTCTGTGGCTTATAAAAATGCATTAGACGTTTTGAAACCATTTTGTTGAGGAAAAAATGTAAAAAAAAAAAAATTCAGGGTCAAAGTTTTTTGAGGTGAATATGCAACATTGCTCATAACGGTGTCCCAAGCGGTCATAATGCATCTTAAGGTGTCTGTGCAGTTGTAATGTCCTTAATGCACATATAATGTACCACAAGATACAATTCAAGTAAAACAAACTTAACTTAACTGAGGTCAAATTAATCTGGAAAAAGTGTTGTAAGTTTCCATATGATTTATTTTTCTCAGGTGATCACCCGAGGCCTGATGCTTTGTGGCACAGGGGCTCTTTTGGGAGGCTCCTACCTGTTCATTAAATATCGTCCCAATCTGTCCAACATCCCCGTTGAGAAGATGTGGGATAGGCTGTTGGCCCTCAAGACCTTCTGAGCGCCGGGAGGCTGCATCCTCTCCGGACCGAAAGGACAAACACCAAGACGGGAGCACTGGACTGAGCTGAGAAGATCCAAATGTTAAGAGTTTGACTGAGTCCTTTGATTCACAGTCACTCAGATTGTTAATGTGAAGCAATAATGATTGTATGAACACTGGTCATTGTGATTGATAATGTGATTTTATAGCATTTTATTAGACTTTGGCTTAAGAAAGTTTATATCGTTGTTATTTTGTGCTGATATTTAATTTTTAAATTTGACCATTTTCTTACAAATAGAACCAGTAATATTAATAATGTTTTGTAGTAATACATACGGTACACCAGTGCATACTTGAATCAGTCAAAATGCTGCATTAGTTAGTGTGATAGTGATCAGTTATACAATAAAAGTGTAATGACACAAACGACAGCAAATCCATCAGATTTGGAGGGTGGACAAAACTGACTGGCTGATATTTGAGTAATTTTATTTTATAGTTTTGGTTGTGAATGTTTTCAGGGATCCTCATGGTGGGTATACAAGCCAGTCACATCACTACACAGTGAACTCAACTACTGCCAAAGTGCTCAGTTGTTATGGTTTCACTATCCCATGATCAATTAAAACATCAGTGATACAATCATTCTGATATCTGATTATTTCTTGTAATCATTTGTAACATTTTTGCCATGTGAAGAGAAATATTGGATATTAACAAGTCAGTGTCAGGCTCACACAAAATATGATTTTAAAAGGATTAAACTGCATTCCTGGTGCTCGTAATTCCTGTCAGCTCTTTCATTTTCTGCTCCGTTTGGTTCAGCTCAGCCTCCACAGCTGCTAGAGACCAAGAGGTTTTTAAAGGTGCAACAGCTCTTGCACACCTAAGTGACACTTCACATCGAGATCTCATCCCCCTTTACCACAACATACAAAACTGTAGACACAGGGGCCACTCACTCACTCACCCATACTCGCTTATATCCATGCCGAATAAGGTCATCAGCAATGGAAATTCATTCATCAGGTCTATTCATAGCTGACAGGCCGGGAGGTTATGAAAGGAGTGTCTCACATGCAGCCTAAGGTAGCAGTTTCATATCCTCTTATCTCATTACACTTCTGTAGTCCTTGTAAAGGTAATTCCACCAAATGTCACTTCACAATGACTTCTTTCACCATGCTGGTGATTTAGATGAAATGAGATAAAGCACACAGGCTGGCTATCTTAAAATAGGAACTTTTATTGAATCCATACACAATAATGAGTGTTTGTTCTATGGCTAAAGAGCTAAGGCTTTTTTCCCCCATTTTCCACATTACAGTCGGCAAGCTGCTGTACCCACGAACAAAACCACTATCACATGTTGAGCCAGGCTCAGGTCCGACAACACCTCTGGCCTGTAAACAAATGTCACATACAGGAATGACAGATGTGCCACTGGACTAACTGTGATTCTAAGAGAAACACATCACCACTTGTTACCTACATTATCATGTATATCACCACAAATGATGTTAGATAGGATGCTACACTGCCATATCATCTGGTTAGATAAAACACTGTCAGGAGGTTGGTCTACTTGAGATCTTAGGCTGTCACAGTGGGATATTTACAATTACCATTAGCAATTCTGTAACAGTGGATCTCATATGGGCAGAGGCAAAAAGAGAGCCTAAGTGTCCTGGGAGGTCAGAGAGCTTTATTTTGGCTTGAAGTTGCATGTTAAGTCCTAAGGCATACTGAGAGAGTGTGAGAAGTTCAGTCCGTCTGGTTTCTCGTATCACAGCGGCCGCACTTGAATAATGTTGACCTCCGATCCGCTGCCGACCCTGGAGGTCATGTCCAGGTGGTGCATGTTGTCACTGGTGATGATGAAGACGATGGAGGAGGAGCTGAAGGTCACCCTCTTTTTGGGCCGGTCCCTGCTGCTGCATCCACTGGACATGACAATCGGACGGATGGGGCGCTGGACAGGATCTAAGGGGCGCTCTTTGATGGTGCGTTGCAGCAATGAGAGCCGCGAGCAGAGCAGCTGCAGCAAACAGCGCCGGAACTGACAGAGAGGAGGAGGGAAGAGGGGAGGGCAAAGGAGAGAGGAGACTGGTATTTATCACAGGGACGAAATAACACACTTTCCTCTATCTTTTGAAAGTCAGTCACCACAGACAGTCTACCACTGTGCCGGCTCAGACAGCCACCACTGTCTCTGGCAGACTAACATCAAATACATATACAGACTTGGAAAAGGAGTGTAGTGCACATTAAGTCACTGCATGAACATCCCATAACGAGGAAAATACAGCAGGACTCGCACAGGAATACATACCCATGACACACAATTCTCTAACTTTTGGAAATGTACTTGTATTTTCATATCTTTTGTAGATTTGTACATCCACAAAACACACTCAAAGGCAATTTAAGAGCTGCACTGGGCCAGATTTGTTCTATTTAAAACTGCAACTTTACACCCTAAATCACAAGCGGGGCAGCTAATTGGGATGACATAGATTTTCCCTGTTAGCCCAAATTGATTTTCCGGAATCGGTTGTGGTCACTGCCTGAAAATCTACTGAAGAGCTAAATACAAAACTGGCTTCACTATGTTTGCATGTGCGCAAGAAATCAGATTATTGTGAGACTTGCAGCTGGTGGCGAGCACCCGTCACCCGGCCTCCTGCAGGGAGTTCCCAGAGGGGGCAGCAGATGTGTTTTTCATTTCCTTATATTTTCATCAGACGTTACGTTGACATAAAATCATTAAGCATTCTACAATGAATGTAGAACGGTGGGTTTTTACTCTCCCGCACGTTGTACAGAGTGTATTTATTGGGTTTATCATGTCAGTTTCTGTATACGCTCTTTTCCCTCGCACGTGTGTGCATCAGCATACGGGTACATACATGTCACTATAACTGTGTTTCAGGAGAAATCGCACTGCCTTATGCTGCTTTCTCCTAATTCCTTATCCCAATTATGGAAATCAGTGTTATCTTTTATATGGGACTTGAGAAATCAGACAACTGCCTGCACAAGTTGAATAACACAATTATTAAAGTGCATGTAAACGCAGTAAGTTACTGTGTTTAGATGCACTTGAAGTTGATGATGTCACTTTATATGATATAACAGTCCTCCAGTTACTTAATGTTGCTATTTAAAGGTGCCAGCATGGAGCTAATCTCACCTTTCTGCTCATGAAGATATAGATGAGGGGGTTGTAGGCTGTGCTGGACTTGGCAAAGAAAGAGGGGATGATGGCCACCGTGGGAGAGATTAAGCTCTTCCTGCCGAAGGCCTCCATCATGGACACCACAGCGTAGGGCGTCCAACACACCAGGAAGCAGGAGATCATCAGGAGGAACATCACAGCTACCTTCTTCTCGTACCGCAGGATCTTGATGATCTGCACCGTCTGGAGGTCCTGGATGGAACGAAGCTGCAAGACAAAAAACAGGAAGGAGAAAAGTGAAATTTAAGATTTTGTTATAGGGAAGATGTTGCCTGACACAGAATCAAATCAAATCAAGTGTATTTATATAGCACCTGTAAAAACAACCGGATATGACCAAAATGCTCTACAACAATTAAAATAAAATGCACAACCAGTAAAATAAAATCAGTAATAAAAGGCAGTAATTGTTGTAAAAAGGCTAATAAAATGCAGGGCAATATCAAAAAAGGAGCACAAATATAAAAACCAGAAAAGATGAAACTTCTTTGAACCAAATTATAAAAATATAAAACCCATGAAGAGCAACCAAAGGCCACTGGAAACATGTACATCTTGAGTTTTTTCTTAAAAACTGGGGAATTGAGATTGAGAATGGGAGGCTACTCCAGAGCACTGGATCTGCAAAGGCACCGTCTCTCTTATACACTGACCTTGATGGTAGAGGCAGTCATGTGACCCAAAGGTTGCTGGATTGTATTGTCTATAAACTGAATGAGAGTGAAGCACGGTGGAGCTGAAAACCTGCAGTCACAGTAAACAAAACCCTTTCCAAGGTTAGGATTAAATAGAGGTGTAAAAAAAATCTTGCCTGAAGTCACACTGACCCCTTAAGCTCTAGCTGTATGTCTACAGTCAGCTCGGGTTGATTGAGCTTTTAATTGGATTGCTCAAAATAATCAGCCAACATTAGAGAGGAGCATCAGTTAGGAATGATTAAAGTGGAAGAAGAAGTGGCTTTGTGAGCACTCCCGGCCAGACTTAATTGGAAACACCACACGGTGCACATCAGGGATACACAACCATCCCTGAAGGCGAAGAGTCTACAGGTTTTAATTCCACCCAAACACTACACCTGGTCATTTCACCAATCAGCTCCTCCTCTGGGACTGAAGGAGAGAAATCAAATGGTGCAGTGTTTGGTTTGCAAAAAACAAAGTCAGTTGTTCTGAGCTCAGACCCTGATCAACATCCAACCAAAGTTTTGCTCACACCAAAAAGGTCTGAAGTGGTTTGTTTGAGTTTGAGATTATTTGGAGTGATTTCACTCAACTTGTGTATTTCCTCCTTTATTTCATTTCATTAGGACAGTTCAGAAAAATACGATTCAAACTTGGGTGGCACCAAATAACAGCACCGAGGTTCCTGAAAATGTGAGTTTTGGTCCTCTTCCAAGAAAACTGGAGTGAGGTTCATTAGGAGAGAAAACACAATCCAAACAAGCTTCAGGAAAAGAAAATACAAAGTTTTATGGGTGAAAGGAGAGGGATATTGACATCTCTTACCCAGCAAATATAAAAATGAAACAAGTTCAAACTATGGAGTGGACGGACAAAAAAACACAGATCCACAGCTAGGAAACAAGCACCTTGCTACAGTTAGCAAACTAAAGTCTGTGTAATTTGCAAATAATCATCCTAATTGCAACGTAAATCTTTGCAAAACTGCCAGATTTTGTTATAATCCTGTCCTCTCTTTGCCTTTGGCCCCATAACTAAAAATATAATGCCTTCACCCAGCACAGGGCTTCTCTTCTCTCTCTGGGAGCTTTCCTGTGGATCCCAGAAGAGCAGCCCTTTTCAATTCAGCACACCTATTATTGGTAACAGAAATTATTCTATACTCCTTCTATCATATTCATATTTATTTCTCATTGCTGACACCACTGTGGAAAACAGCACCTATGCAAAATGGGGAGGTACCAATAATGTCAATAGCTGGTCCTCATATAAGTCCTCATATAGGGGCTTCAGTCTGGTAAAGGTCACAGAACAGCTTATAACTTCTGATAGCATTACTCCACAGCCTCAGTGGAAGCTGATAGCTCATTTAAACAAACCTGTAGAGCCTCATTTATTGACTTTCAAAGGGCAATAGACCCTCCTGCTTAATATAGTAAAACAAGGGGATGAAAATATACGTGGAAATTTCTAAGACGTCCTCAAAGACAGCACACGTTCAACAGGAGAGGACAGACAGACAGCAGGCTCCCATCTTATTTCTCCTAGTATTCACAATGTTCACTAATTGGGATAAAAAAAGCCAAAGACCTCTTTACATGTTGGTGGCCCACTGTGATCCAGTCTTTCATGAGTCAACAGTCAGATTTTCTTGCCTTGTTAAAGCTGCCCAGTTTCATTTGGAAGAGAAAATACATTCTAGGATTCAGAGCTGAGGTTCCTGAGGTGTTCAGAGACTTAGCCTACATTCAGAGGCTGGGTGATGTATGGTATTGAGGAACTAATAGCTCACACAATACTTAAGTAAGGAAACCACTTAGACGTAGACAGACATCTGAGTCAGTAGATTAGAAATGGATTGTTTGTCCCATTTACACATTTGTTTATCCTGTTTATTGGTCATCTGTTCCTGCCAGATGCTACTGAATGTGTTAAAGAAACAAATGGATCCCGCAGCTGCCCAATTTCAACCATGCACATGGACACAGAGACATTTTCTCCAATGCTATCGCCATGGGCTCACTGATGTGAAAATGTGGGTAAACTGTATCATCCTCACAACCTGCTCAGTGCTCCTTTATCATAAGGCTGACTTGTGCAAAATGATGACCACTAGGCACAGTCTATAACCAGCTCTGATTTATTAAAGTTTCTGAGGGCAATGAGGTTCCAAATAATTTCCATGACACAGGACAAGCCCTGTAGGTGCAAAAGCACATTAAGATAACGCAGCCTGTAAGAAATGAGAGAGCTGGAAGATTAAGAGTGAATAGTAGCAGGTGGCCAGTTAAAGTCAAGGTGTCTCTTTTCATAAAAAGAAAAATGAGAATAGTCTGCAAATTTTAGATCTACAAATCGTAGGCCAAAGGGAATACCCTAAGGTGTTTTAGCACCGTTCATTCATATATTTATTCATTTTCTTTACCTGCCTATTACTTTTTAGGGTCGTGGGGGGATGAAGCCTATCCCAGCATGCATTAGGCGGAAATCATAGAAACACTTTGATGGGTTGCCAGTCATAGGGCTAATGGGATGTTAAGTGCCTTGCTCAAAGGCCAGCTTGAAAACATCTGAGGCAGGGGAGGGTATCCTAAATCCACTTACCCTGCCCCAGTTCTTTTAGCTGGTCTCTGGATTCCAATTAGCAGCCAGTCTTCCATTCACAAGCCTATGTAATTCATTCAGTTCATCAGTCTAACTTATTCATAATTCATGGTGTGTTAACATAAAAAAGATAGAGCAAGCTAGAGTGCCTGCCCTTCTTACCATTCGCACTGTGTAGAGGATGTTCCCGTAACAGTAGATCATGACACCCACAGGCACAAAGAAGCAGCCTAGGAGGAAGAAGAGGATGAAGGAGGCATCGTTGGGGTCCTTAGACGCCCAGTCCAGGGAGCAGCCCAGCCGGTGGATCTCCAGGGTGTAGCGGTTCCAGCCCAGCAGAGGAGCCCCCGTCCAGGCCAGGGAGTAGAGCCAGATGTGGGCGATGGCCCGCCAGGCCCAGCTGAAGTCCACCACCTGGGCATGGACCACCCGGATGTAGCGCTCATAGGCCAGGACCGACAGAGTCATGATGGAAACGATGCCTGGCAGTGGAGGGAGACAGACAGCCACGCTGAGTAACACACTCGCACAACAGGATCTGGGTCAGTGGCTACTCAGCACCTCCTCAGATTCAAAGAGCTTTTTTTAATCAGACTCCTCCATGCAAACAAAATCCTGAACATATTGCAGTGAGCATCAAATTCGCGCATTTTGTCTCAAACCGCTCGGAACGAGGAATCCCATAAGTCTCACAAAAGGAGACTTCACTCCCACACATATCACCAAGACCTACATCTGTCACTGCACGCTGCTTTTCCAAACTGAAGGCGATGTTTTGGCTCATGCCGGTGCATGTACCGTACACTTGAATATCTGTAGCTGTCCATTCACCACTGAATGCGCAGTCATGTTCAATGAACTTTACTTTATGCAGCATGTTCAGGCTTCTGTACGACGTGTAAGGCCAAGAGCCGATTGTAACTCACAAGTCTCACAAATCTGCTTGGTGAAAAAGTGATTCCGCAGCTGTTTTGTTTGCACATTTCTAGCCAATACACATTATGCACACACACACACACACACACACACACACACACACACACACACACACACACACCTCATATCTATCCAGTTACTATGCCAATGGCCACTTCAGCCCTCTCTGCAGCTCATTAATGTGTCATTTGTGGGACAGCAACATGGTGGTACTGACCTCCAGTCAGTTAATGAACATAAAACTTGTGAATAAATAATGCAGTGATTGGCTTCATGACATGTTCAGCTGCAGCTAGACCTGCCCAGACACACTGAATTAGAGGGTTGAGGAATATATCAATATTATATTGATATTGTGATATAAGACTGGGTATTATCTGGGATTGTGGATATTGTAATATCATGATAAGTGTTGACTTTTCCTGGTTTGAAAGGGTGAATTACTGTGAAAGGATGCAATTTCCCTAAGTTATTACATTGTTTTAGCTGCTCTACTACTTGACTGTACGTGCATGGTCACCATATTCACATTACTAATGACTGTTAATCTAAAATCTTTTTTTATATATATATATTTATATATTTATATTTATATATTTATATATTATATATTTATTGATTTTTATATTAAGTGCCAAAATAGAGAATACATCAACAAAAGCTTGTATCATATAGAGGCAAAAACAGACACAGGAAAGTAAAAGATAACAAAAACCAAAAATGAAAACCAAGCCATATCCCCCCCCACACACACACAAAAAAAAACCCCTCCACCCACGTGGGATCCAGGCTACTACAATAACGTTTTAAGTTTTTGTTGTTTTTTTTAATCCACAGATTCCTTGGCCCTGTGTGTGTGGGCTTTCAACAATTCCATAAGCACTGTGTCAACATAAGTTAAATCCCAAACATGAAGAACGTGGGGATGTTTCCAGCGGGTAGCAACCAATTTTTCTGCTGCTGTCAGTCCAGCTAAAAAAGCTCGCTTTGTCAGCAGTAACAGATGCAAGACAGACACCATTTAGTAGAAATACAAAAGATGAGTAAGGCATTGTGATATCAAACATCTTGGAATGACTGGATGCATGTTTATCAAAAATCTTGAGTGTAAATATCACGTCAAAGCACCAACAGTTCTGGCTATAATATTGTCACCATGTCAGTATTGAGGTATTTGGTCAAGGATATTGTGACATTTGATCCTGTCCGTATCAGATAGCTCTCATTACATGTCACAACAAACTGCTGAGTGTACAAAATATTAGGAACATCTCCCTGACATTGAGTTGCAGCCCCCTCTGCACAATCCACTTCTCTGTTGCCTATCTAGAACCTGAAACTTCATCTCCACCTCGCCTGCCTGCTCTTTATCTGCATCTGCCTTGTGATTAGTGTAGATTTAATGCGGTGAGTTAATCAGGCTGAATAGCTTTTACCTGGATTCACCTCACCAGTGTGTCTCCTGAAAACAGTAAATGTCTTTTGTACATTCAACATATTGTTCCAGCTCTGTGGCACGTGTCGCACCGATATCAACCCCTCCTTTAACACACTTTAACACAGGGGTGGAGGTGTGAAGATGGTAGCACGGCCTCACACAGACAACCTCACACCGAGGAGACTGAGGGAGCGTGGGAGTTTTATTTGAGACGACATCAACGTCTGTATTGCACCCGGTGTCATCAGGAGGCTCTGAGACACACACGCTTGGACCCGTTTTGCCAGGGGAGTCCGATTGTGAGCTGGCTATAATTTAAAGTGCCATGAGGTTTTCACTTGGCTGCGACATCTGTTTTGTGCCACTTGATACCAAATTACGCGTTCATCAACTGGACGGCCTTGAGGGTTAACCTTTAAAAAGGTCATAGAATATGAATTAGCTGCAGCTTTGTGCAGTGAATGACAAGGGGAGGGGCAGTTTCATCAGCATGGATGAAATCTCCATCATCTGCCAGATTTGCGAGTGTGACTCAACCATGGTTTCTGTCCAATGTCATTTCAGTGATGAATCAAAGGTATTTCCCCGTGTTTGGGATGAAACAAACATCTAAATGCCGCGAGTGCCCAAATGCTTGTTACACTTACAGTGACACAGAAAACATATGAACAAATTCAGCGATGGACTGCACCAATCACTTTATCTTATATCATCGCACTGATTTCACAAGACTGTGTAGAGTTGAGAGAGGACACGTGGAGAGAAGGTGATGCCATTTCCAAACCAATTAAGATGCTGGAAGAAGAGAGAAATCATCCATGACGACCCATGCTCATGTGCCCAGAGACAAAGGGACCCAGGCTTGAGGGTTTGATCTAATGAGCTCATTATCACAAGTTCATACTCATCAGTGATCATTCCTACAGGCTTAGTGAGGGGTGACATGAGGAATAACAGTTTCTATTCATTTACACTTCACTGCTGTATCCCTCATGCAGGTAATAAGCAGGTAATCGCGTAATAGTAAAATAAAACTTGTCTGTTACTACAAACTAAGGTTTCATCTTGCAAACTGATGGACCCAGAGGCCGGCCCCAGGTAAACTGCCCCTCAGGCTGTGTGTAAAAATAACAGCCTGTGCAGTGTGAGATCTATAAGGATCAAGAGTAAAAAAAACCCCAGAGGTTTTCAAGGTTATGAACAGAGGAGCTATTCAGGTTTACACCGTAACTCTCTCTACGGCAGCAACACAGCTTCACAAAGAAGTTGTTTCTGCCCAAACCCATATCTCTGTACAATGAAGGGAGATGTTCACTGTTCCCTAAATTAAAACTTTCAGCTGTGTTATGCATGCATTTACTTTAATTCCCATGCACTGTACACAAATTCATTTTGAGTGACCCTTATTTCAATTGGTTTTTTAATCCAAGCCTTTGTTTTGAAATCTGAGCGAATCCCAGGATACATTATACATGAATGCCTTTCCTGATATTTTAAAATTAATGTTCTCAATTCAGGGTGATGACTTATTACCATATGTATTAATCTTAAATACATTTATGTACATTTTTAACAACATTTCAGTGCACACAGCATGTATCTTTTTGCGAATGGGGACAGATGGCTAATTAGAAGGTCAAATCGACTCCACTGATTAATAAATTTGAAATTCTTAGAAGTGCAGCTGACAGCATGAAGGTGTATTTTCAAACAAATAAATGCAAGTGTTAATAAAACTTGACTGCTCATTTTATTCCTCTCACCAAATAAGCTGTTGCTGAATCCGTCCCAGACGCATGTCGCCTGGCTCCAAATCCAGCCGCCTTTGACGCATGAAACAAAGGTAAAGTTTATTCCAATGACAGAAACCAGCAAGTCACTGATGCTTATGTTGACCAGCAGCAAATTGGTGGGCGTCCTGAGTCTCTTAAATTTATAGTAGAGTATGATGACCATGACATTGTTGCAAAAGCCGAATACTCCAATGGTCCCGATGGTGAAGGCGAGAAGTTTGTAGGTGCCAACTGCAAAAATGTACTGTTCTTCACTTCTGTCGGCTTTGGTTTCGTTGGCAGGATTCATTTCGTGCGGAGGAACTTGGTTTCCAACATTGTGCTGTGAGCGGCCGGCGCGCCTCGGACAGGAGAGACAGTGAGGGCTTCACTCCGCCGCTCCGCTCCGCGCTCTCCTGCCGCCCGCAATTCAAATAACACCTGCCACCGCTGCTCCCCGAAACTGGGTCAGTGTACCAGCGGCAAGGCAGGGAGATTACACACACCTGACTTCCGGCTGCACCTTCAAAATAAACCTGCTGCTGGCACGTGCCGACACGATTTTTCAAGCACTGGCTTATGAGGCTTATTTTGGGTTTGGCAGGGCAGTGCTTCATACTTTTTGGCCCAAGTGAAGCCAAATTTGATCTTGTGCTGAGCAAAAACTTGAGCTGAGCAAAATTTATTTGAAAGCTATGACAAAAAAAAAAAAAAAAAGTCCATATATGATCAATGCTCACTCGAAGCTGATCAGTGATTATCACATTGATCATATTAAAGCTCGTCATCTGTCAGTCATTGTTCTACTTTATTCCAAGAAACATGACACATACAAGTGGGTGAATAAGTTTCGATATTAAGTAATCTGACATGCAGAAAACCCAAGTCAGAGGCTACAAAGTGCTGTCATGAAAACCAAGAATTAAGAATTTATCAGTAGGATATAAAAACAAATGGATGTATGTTGAAACACATTCAGAGCCATACAGACATATGCGGAGCTTCACTCCACTGTAAGCTGTTGATTTTTTTAATCTCTCCATTAACGAGTAGGCAACGTTAGTATGCTTTTATTTTGAAGGCAAAATTGATTATTACCGGCCTCCCTGCGGCTTTCTGTGTCTGGCTTGATGCAGGGTGAAGTAAGAGACAGTATTGTTGTCACCCTGCAAGGAATTTACAATATTTCAACCACACCTCAAAATATGCTAAAACACGTTTCAAAAGGCCTAAAATGATTTTGTGATGCTTATTATACAACATTTACTTTGGACACTGTTTTTCTTTTCTCCCCCAGTCAGTGTCATTTAAGTGTTTAGCGATCTAAAACATACTCTGTAGTCTGTACTCTGACTGCAGCTCATTGCAGGCCAATAGATTTAGTGATTTACCAATACACAATCTTTGTTTTTTTTTCATTTTACATTCTTTAATTCCAAATTTAGCTGTGTCTACCATGACTTTTCAAGGAGTCAAATAAAGCAATACCTTTGATGTTAACATCAGCATTGGTTATATGTTTTAAAATAAGCTACAGTTTGGGCTCAACCTCTAGAAATGAAATACTTCGATGGGGAAAAAATGCATGAAAACACATCCACTCTCCCCCCTGGTGACTGCAAAGCATCTGTCTTTCAAACAAGGGGCTAATTATGTTATGAACAACGCTTACTTGAACAAACGGCCCTGGCTGCTGAAGACACCAGGCGGTGATATGATTAACGCCTTGCCCTTTTCAAACCAGATTGTTGTTGTTTCTTTTTTTCGCCCATGCAGGCCTGGAGACACACGGCAGATGTTCTCAAAATACAGCTGCCGAGTGAACCTTGCTGCTGAGATTCAATTATGATCCTGTCTCTGTGAAACTGCGCGATTATAGGGTGTATGACTGAGTTATGATAGGCCAGCCGTACCTATGGTGAAGCTCTCTGCAGGGAGGAAGTTGAGCGCATGATGGGAAGGAGTGGGGAGTGAATACATAATAGGAAACAAGGCACCGAGGTGGAACAAATGCATCTCCAGTGTCCACCTCGCAAAATGGAATAACATGACTGAGCTTAACATTTGGTGGAAACTTTCATACAAAGTGCCTTACAGTGTCATCGGTGCATTTTTAGCACATGTGGCCCCACTAGGAGTGAAACCCTGACCCTTGCAGTGGTCTGGTGCCGTTTCCCTGCACTGTGCTGTTATACACGCACCGGGCTCCAGCTGAACTCAACAATCCTCCTGCTTTCTGTTCTGCGAGCAGAGCAGAGTCCCTCCGCTGACATTTTGAGAAGCGCTGCTTAACAACACCCCTCTGGTTTTATCCAGAGGGAAATGTCACCGTGTTGAAAGGCTGGATTCTTGGAGTGACGATGCTGCGTCTGACCTCATTTCTCGCTGCCTACAGGTTGATTCAAAATGGCAAATTTCACTCGATTAGTACAGTAGCTGAGGATGTGTTGAGCAGGTGTCTGCAGCAGTACGCAGGCTGTGGGAACGCTGCGGCACTCCCTCGAGTCAAACCACTGACTCATTCATGAATTGTTCTTTCACAGTTTGAAGATGTTTCATTCATGTTGTAGGTGAAATTTCCCTTCCTTTTCTACTGAATACAAAAGTGCATCGACTTGTCAGAGCAATAAGGGCATTGTAGGAAGATATAAGCCCCGAGGTCAGAGGCTTCATTTCCTCTTGTCACTATTCATGTTGATTTTTTGTGATCAATATTGACCGCTCAGTGTAAAGATTAGTGTAGCAGAACACAGTGTAATCATGCTGATATGTTAGAAAACAGATGAAATATAGATGTATTGTTTGGGTCATTCACCCTCAAAATAGCAAAGTTGCACAGGCAAATAAATAGGTCAGCATTATTCAAATATCCTCACAAGAAGCATTTCATTCCACAGTCTCTTCTTAAATGGCAGACACACAGCAGGATATGTCAAAATGTCAATAGATGTCAATTCAAATGTAGGTCTACGCTGAAAAAATATCGGTGAAAAAGTCACAGTGACCAACATATGTCACACCCAGTAATGTCCATGACAAAACACCATTTCATTGTCATCATCAATCAGCAATATATATCTGTTGTATTGCAATTTCAGCATGTTTAGTAATAAATAAAAGCAAAAAATGTCCAGGTTTCATTCATATTTTGGAATGGAATAAAATGTCCCCCTCTATGGGTTTGTGTCACTTGTGGAATTTGTTGGCAATTGACTCGAGGTCATATTTGACCCCAAATTATATGACAAAACATAATTATCTGATCACTCCAAATGATGGCAGGAACCTGAAACAGCAGTGCAGGTTTACTGGAGACAAACTGATCGACAGTCAGGATATTATGGAAGGATCGAAGGAATAACCATTCAGGTATGAGGATTAATTTCATTCACAATCCTGTTTTCTTCAAACGAGATGAAAAAACTCAACCAGTGGGATGACATAATAAATAAATAAAGTAATCCCACTTGTTTCCAATGCAGTTGCACTTTTCAGATTTTTGGTTTTTCTGGGAATAAATGTAAATATGTTGAAACAAGGCAGAATAAGGCAGATCAGCTCAGTAGGATGAAGAACACGACTCTTGATTCAAGAAAATTCTTGAACCAAGTTGATTCGCATCGTATATCACTTTTTTAAGGAGAAAAAAACATTTTAACATGGCATATGGGACTAAATGACTTGTTATTTTGCCTTGTTTTTTGCGGTGTATAGGCCTACGTTATGGAAACAGTGCTATAGTCTTTGTTGAGAATAACGTGCATAATTTCTTAAGGAAGGATGCCCATATTGTGCTTGCCTTTATCCTGTATCTGTCTCAGTTTGTGGAACTAGGTCAAACTTCCAGCCAAAACATTTATTCACACCCCCTCCATTCATGCACCTCTCTCTATCTCCTGCTCTATTTTAATATGCAGTTTTCAGGCCCGTAAACACTATAGATTCTGCTGAATGGAGTCTTATTAAGGCTTATTCCTGGGCGAATGAGCCTGCCTTCTCTCTCTCTCTCTCAGCACATCTGCTTGCATATTAGTGCACACTGCCATCCACTGCTGCTGCGCTCTCCTGAGACTTAATTACTGTAACATTTCACTTAATGTACTGTGAATCATTCCCATAATGAGATCCTTCATTTTGAGGCAGCCTTGTCCAGCCGCAGACACGTCTCAGTTTAGACATGACAAGGCTGTGTGCAATTGTTTGACTGAGTTGAGTTTTAGCAGCGCTCAGACGTCTTCAGTGTACACAGTCCATTGGCTTTTCAAATGTGCTAACACTCTCCATTCATGCTGCAATGGGTTCGCTGAGTAAATAGTCCCCTGTCTCCTGTGAGGCAGCTGGTACCGAGCTCTGGCGGGGAGTAAAGATGTGATATTCAGACCTTGTCCCGGTTGACTCATCCATTAGACCGGTTTTAATGCATGACCACACCGCTGCGGTGAGCTGCCACCGACATACCGGGCAAAATGAATCACTGTCTTTTTTTTTCTTTTTTTTTTGATGCCGTTGCAAACCCAGCTCTCATTTTGCTCACGTTTATTCTTTAATGGAATTTAAAAGCCCAGCGCTCAAATGTTTAAAGCTCAGCAGTGCTGCACTAGAAAGCCTGAATATGGAAGTGAATCATTTTTACACTCAAAGAGATTAGCAGAGCTTTTGATACACAGACTAGCACAGTGGGATTTAAATGTTTTGCTGGTTTGAAAACTATGGCTTTGAACCAGAACCTGTAATCTGAGGGACTGGAAGCAGCTCAAAGCACCGACTGACAGTCCTTATGTTCAACAGCCGAGCATATATCCACAATAAATTAAGCAACTGGCTTAGAAGTCTTAGATATCGGCCAAACTATTAGTGGGAAAATGGGAAAATTCAATTGTCTTTTTTGTTCATTTCAGTGGCACTACTTAGCCACTTGGAAATGTCTAACCTGGCATTACCTTTACCTCATCAAATTACTCACATATAACCAAGATGAAACCTGTGCATAAAGTTTCCCTTCCTGATCAAACTTTAAAAAAAAAAAAAGTATTTAATCAGGTTGGTGTCTCAGTAGCGGGGTTTCCTATTTCGAACTTGAATTTGAGCCCTGGTTTGGCTGAGGTGGATGAGTTGCCATGATGACAAAATGTGACAAAAGCTGACAGAAACCGATCATTCAAAGAAATGACGTAGCAGGGAGATTTGGTGGATACTTCCACTCTGATGAATGAAATCACACATGGAAGTGGACAAGAGATCATGTCACATGTGGACTGACTTTTAATGAAGCCATGTGGAACTGAGAGACAGCTGCTGTTACCACTCTGCCCAGACATAACAGCTCATCAAAAACCCCTCCCTGTTCAGGACTGGCTTTCAAAATCATTTGCATAATATATGTGACGGAAACGCACAGTAATTCACATTTCTTTTGTCTAAATTTTTAAAATGTGCCTACAAAATGCACAAGCTGTGGATGGAAACAAACTGAGTGAGATCAAATGTCTTTTTAAAGGGGACATCTGGCCAAAACAGCGACAAGATGGAATGGGAAATGGCTGGCGGTGTAAAACAGAACCGTGTTCAATCGACAACAAACCCTACAAAGTTCTCACAGTGATGGCTGCACCTCCAGGGCGACTGAGAGTTACCTGATCCTGAGTGTTCATTATATTTTTAACTAGGAGATGAAAAGTGCAACAAAAAGATACAAACGCATCCACCGTATGAGAGCCGCACAACTACACACTTAGCTGATGATTTAATGAATATACTGAAAATATTTTTGTTTTTGTTTTATGTTTATGCACAGCACCTTGTTGTGTGTATTCTATGAATGACGCTGTAATGTAGAGCTGAACATATTTGTTTTAAAGTCACAGTGAAACTTTGCCTCTTTCCTCCTTCTTTTGATATGTTTCTATTGAAAACAAAAAGGTGGTCTGTTAGGAGGAGAAGTGCAATTTTATTCAAAAATGTTTCATCTGAATTGGTTGAAATGTTTGTTCACGCCTGCTAGTTCCTCATGATGTCACCACTGTTTTCCAGGAAGACGTAGCAATGAGATTTTGATATCTAGAAAAAGTATGTGTGCCCTACTAACCAACTAACTTGACATTTTGTGCAGCCCTCTGAGGGATTAAAAGTGAGTCGAATGTAAATTTTACAGACAATTCCTCTGTGAAAGTGCAGCTTTCCGTATTTTTCAAATTGTTTTGTCCAGCACATTAGCAGCTGATATGCTTCGTGCACGGGCTACCGGGCTGTTTAAAATCTCATATGTAATTTAATTTTTGCAGCTGTTAAAAGGTTCAGTTGCACAAAGCCAAGTTGTGATTTCTTAAGATGTCATTAGTAGAGGGAGCGTTCCTGTCTGTCATTATCAGTGTCACACTTGGCACTCAGCGACAGGGACCCAAAGAGATCCGTCTTTCATTATCTATCATCATGTCCTCCCACGCGGCCCCGGAGTGTCTTTGCGGCAGCGTCAAAGAGCCTACTATCTGTTTAAGGCATAAAAAAACATGCAACTATGTGAGTTTGGCTTTGTAACTAACACATCCGAGGTTATTCCAGGGCAAACTAGGATATGATTACAAACAACGTGCAGTGGCTTGAGCATGTCACATTTCCTCAGAAAATGTCACCTGCTGCAAAATTATTATTATTTTTTTTAGCAATGATTTTGTTATTTTGTAGGCGGGATTGCATGAAGGTCTTATTTCCCACAAAGCCTGCTCCTCAACTTGACGACAACAGTTTGAGACCTGTTGGTGTTTTTGCTGTTTGAGTTAAAAAAAAGATAACCATAGGCACTTGGTAATTGCAAACGATGTAATTTTCCGTGTACGCCCATGGTTAAAGACAAAATGTCATTATTTTTTTTCGTGTAATTTGCTTAAGCAGTTCCTTTAAATGTTTCCCCAGAGGCGAGTCAAATTCCATGGCCAGCTACCAGGGTGGGGAGAATTGAACTCTAAACAAGCAGTGACTCACAGGTTAGTGGCTGAATTATGCCCCCACAAAAAGCCACTTAATTATGGAGGGCAGTGATGAATATGCCAGCCAAATTTAACAAATAATCTTTTAAAGGGATTCACTGGAGCCGCGACTAAATTAACATGTTAATCTTTATAGTGCATCTTTGGTGACTTATGAATTATTCATTAGAGTAAACCTTATCTCACTCTGGTGATGGGATAATTATATGCATGTGCATGTTCGACTGTGTGTGTGTGTGCACGTGTGCAAAAGCATGCGTTCTTATGTTAATGTCTCAAGTGAGATGAATGCCAATGTGCATTTTGAGTGGGGACATGCACTTTACTGTTGACACGGCGGGGCGCTGAAAGGCACACAAAAAGGCGCTCATTGACACCGGGGGTCTGCCTTTGTCGGCGCGAGAGAGCAGAGGAGGTATTCTTGGTGCGTGCTTCGGATCTATTTTCCACCCCTGGAGGTTTCTCTCTTCCACTTGAGGCACGGAGCCAAAACAACGGGGAAAGGCTTTGTTGTCAGGCTGGCGTCTGGTGTTGCACTCGACGTTTCCGAGGCTGGCGGGCGATGTCAAGGCGTGGTGGCACATAGGGCTGATTTCCACAACTTTTGAACAACATCAAAAAACACTACCTGAAGTTTGTCGCTCATTATCTCTGAACTCAGTCACTCATTTTGTCAACAATCTGCTAACAGTATCTACTAAACTATGTAAAATGTATTTTGTTTTAATATAGTGATACAGTTGCCTCTTTTTTCACTTATTTATATGAGACCTGGGAAATTAGGAACCCAGTGAAGAAAACCATAATCCATAATGCATGAGTGTTTAATAATCCGTTTAAATCCACCCACACTGAAGAGGAGTGCTTTGTAATTCACCGACTATCAGAGACAGGTGGAGATCTGACATCCCAGGGTTTAACTCAGTCTCTACCCACCAGTTTTGCTTTTTGTCTTGAATGGCCTTGAGATGCCTGCAAGTTTCAAACCAGGTACTGAAGTTCTTTTTTCTCCAGGTTATTCAGACACATTTTTCAAACTCATTGCACTTCTTTGAGATACAGTCTGAAGCTGTAATGTTTGTGTGTCAGCACTTGCTTTTGTGTTTGCCTCTCTCTTTTGTTACTCTCCCTCTTGAGTTCACCTTCCTCTAAAATGTGCGTTCACCTCTCTCTCTCTCTCTCTCTGTGCATCTCTGTCTCTCTCTCTCCTAAGTGACAGACATTTCAGGTGCTGTGCTCCTTCACAGACGGCTTTAACCGAAACAAAACAGCACCTCCTCCTTCACAAATGCAGGTGCACGCATGCACATGCCTGCACACAAGCCAAAAGTGGCATACACTCGCTTTGTCTTTGGCGTTATTTGTTACTGCAGATGCACTCAGCATACACGGGTTATATAATGGGATATTGTCCCTCGCTGGCCGTGGACATGAAAAGCGTTTTCCACCTGGTGACCCAGAGGGAATTGTCAGTGTCAACCGTCCATTTTTCGCCAGTGGTGCTGCTTTCTGTATCTGCAATGAGAATCGAGCTATTTCTATTTATCTGAACAATTCTGCATGTTCATCATTATATAACGACTTCCCCGACTTTGTCCCCTCACCTCACTCTGAAATATGCTCTGCAAGCAGCATTCAGTGTCAACTCAATGTCCTTTTCTGTCATGGACAGACAGTCTGATTCATAAACAACTGGTTCTGCTCATCAAATTAATTGGACTGATGTACTGTGTGCACTCACACACACACACACGCACACACACATGCACACACACATACTTCACACAATTCATCATTATAATAACACAACTTATAATGACAAACTTATTTGGAATCGCACTTGTAGAAAAACTCATTATCCTGCTGGAACAAAATGTTTTTTGTGGTCCACTGAGCTCAACCCTGCAGATGTTGTTTTTCAGATGCATTCCATTATAGCTACAAGTTATTATTTCATCAAATCAGGAATATAATCCTTTCTAATTACTTTCAGATTACATTGTCATCTTTAAGATTCAACATAAGACATTACAAATGTCATTAAATTTATTTCAGGTTGGCATACAATCATAAATTTTCTTCTTTGACAGTATTTGAGTGGCCTGCTTTCACTTATAAATCATTCCTAATTTTTGGTAATGTGATGGTATAGTAACTTTTTTCCTAGAATATGTAACACCATGAAAAGCATTTCTCTACAACCTGCCCTGCCCTTATGTTCGCACTGTCTCCCTGAAAGGTTGTGTCTTTTGACAATCATTTTTTCTGCCTTGTAACAATAGATTAGCACAATTTATGTCCAACTGAATCAGCAAAAAAAAAATTATTTAATATTCCTCTTATGCAGTAATCACAGCACACCGGTGTTGCAGTAAAATGAGATGGAAGGATTTGCCAGGAAAGCTTCTTCCTGAAGCACAACTGACAGCATTTTAAGCCCAGGTCAAAGCAGCTTATTGAACATTAAATATATCTATATTTGCAAACACAGCAGAATATGAAGTTAGTGCTCCAGTTCTTCATGATTGCCTTACAATAAACTTGTACACTGACTAAATGCTTCTGTACTTCAAGCTGATATCAGACTCCACCTGTCAAACCTCAGTGGGTCTGGCCTACATCTCAAAACAACAACAACCCAATTTTTTGCAAAAAGTTTAACCAGGAACTGCCTTCTGTGGCTTACCTACAACTTGGAGAACACTCTAGATGAATCTGTTATTAAAACTCCCTGAAAATCCAACCCGATCAAAGCAAGCAAATAACACGACTTTACACTTTCAAATTGTGTGCAGTGCATACGCCAAAGTCCAATTTTACATGTAGGCTGTGTCTGATATGCATTAAGGCTGGAATTGCGAAACATTATTGGATAATTCTGATTATTGACATCTCTCTTGGCCAATCAGAATCTCAGCTCTGGTGGCGGTGTGATGACGTTTGCTTGAAGCACGCAGCGCCAGCTGAGTTCACAGGGCAGGGCCTTGTTCGGAAGAGACACCTGGCTTCCGAGTCCGATGGAAAGTTTTAACGTTAGTTTGAAGGAAGCACCTTACATTAAACTGGACCTTGCATAACGTTATGCTTCGAGCAAAATGGCTAACATTAGTTAGCAAGACAAGCGGGCCATATGATGCTGGAATTTCTATTAGCAAGATAGCGAACTAATTAGCCAGCTAACGTTAGCTAGTTCTAATGTTAATTCCAGCATGGTCTGCTTGTCTTGCTAACTAATGTTAGCCATTTAGCTCTAAGCATATGCTTGCTACGTAAGGGCCTAGTCTTCCAGCTAGCTAGCTAACTAGCAACGCCCGGACTCCCGTGTCACTGTCACCTTTTTTACTCTGAGGAGTTTGCACAGGGTGTGTCTTTAAAATATTTTTCTGGCTGCAGCTTTGAATCCCTCCTCCTTCTTTACTGCGGCCTCCTATTTTTCAACTACACCAAACTTTTTTCCCCTCTTCCTCCTCTGTCTCGTGCTCCAGGCCTCGGCTGTCGGTTGAATGACAAACAGGGTTAGGCTGAGGAGACGCCACACATTCAGCGCCGTTATCTCCTCGCTCTCAGGGCACACAGTCTTCCCTGACTGCCGTATTCATGAGAATGGCATGATGTCAGTGTTGATCTCCTTCAAGCATCCCTCATCCCTTGGTGTGCTAGTTTCCTCAAGTCAAATGATAATTCCTCCAACTCTCAAATAACTGCAGACAGCAGATGTGCAACGTATCAACATTATTTGGTTTTGCTCAAAATATGGGGACTCATTCAGTGAGACGCAAAATAGTCCGATAAGTTGAACTGGAGCTTGAGAATTGAGAATTACTTGAATCAAGATGCAAAAAATGACCGGAGACAGGAGTAACATGGAAATAAAATAAACCTAAAAAATACAGTAAGGGCCAAAAGTTTGGACACACCTTCTCATTCAATGCGTTTTCTTTATTTTCATGACTATTTACATTGTAGATTCTCACTGAAGGCATCAAAACTATGAATGAACACATGTGGAGTTATGTACTTAACAAAAAAAGGTTAAATAACTGAAAACATGTTTTATATTCTAGTTTCTTCAAAATAGCCCCCCTTTGCTCTGATTACTGCTTTGCACACTCTTGGCATTCTCTCCATGAGCTTCAAGAGGTAGTCACCTGAAATGGTTTTCACTTCACAGGTGTGCCTTATCAGGGTTAATTAGTGGAATTTCTTGCTTTATCAATGGGGTTGGGACCATCAGTTGTGTTGTGCAGAAGTCAGGTCACTACACAGCCGACAGCCCTATTGGACAACTGTTAAAATTCATATTATGGCAAGAACCAATCAGCTAACTAAAGAAAAACGAGTAGCCATCATTACTTTAAGAAAT
>OMLB01026118.1:0-25503 GCA_900302555.1 Myripristis jacobus
TATATTACAAGAAAAAAATACCATACAATTACCCAGTAATGTGTCTTACACTAACAATATTAACAATTCCACTACTACTACTACTACTACTACTACTACTACTACTACTACTACTACTACTAATAATAATAATAATAATAATAATAATAATAATAATAATAATGATGATGATAATGATAATGAATACATCATATTTAAAAAGCAGTAAGGTGTTGTGCTTTGCTCACCCAGTGGTTTGCTGAAGCTGGGGGGCTGCAGGGGGTCCAGTCCACACAGCAACATGGCCACCTCCTCCCTCAGAGGCCCGTAGACATCGCTGTGACCTGGACAGGCATACACACACACACAGACAGACTGTCCCGTCACATGGCAGCTGACACACCACTGATCAGTCACAGAGCTGCAGTCGCTCCTCTTGGAAACCCGCAGACATTCACTGTGCACATCCTGCACAGTACACTGCATGCATCTGCAGCCACCTCATAACATAACCATAAGCCACCTCATAACACAGTTTTCACCTCTTGGGCCCATCTGATAGTTGTACGTGTTTTCCATTCATCATTTTGTGAGTGTGTTACTGTTGTTGCCGTTGCTTTCCATCTACACCTATTATTTTCCTCTATTCTCAGTTTACATAAATTAGATATAATGATCCAATTTCTCCCACTTGGCAAATATGCAAATATAGTTTCCAAGTGAATAATAAGTGAATATAATGAATGATAACTTTGATATCTTTATTTGTTTTTTGTTTTTTTTGGAGTCATATGGGTTTTGCATGTAATGCCATGAACAGCCAAATAAAGGGCTCTTACTAATCATGCAGAAGTGCCCAGCAGTGCTCACTGGGCTTTACACAGAGCGTGCACCAACCTGCCAGCCACAGGGAGCAGGGCTCTGTGGGCTGCTCCCCTGGGGGGGGCAGCTGGCAGCGGGGCGAGCGCACCAGCAGACTCCAGTGGAGCCAGTAGCCGCCCAGCAGTCTGTTCCTCAACAGGAAGTCTTCCACGTTAAAGTCCTCTGATGTCACCTCTGGAAAAAAAAAAGAGGGCAAAACAAAGGGAATACGAAAGAATACTTTTGTTATGACAAATGTGTGTAACAATTAACCCTTCAAATCCAAATTATTTTTTAATGACCTGCCTTTTTTTAATTTAAACATTTTTTTTTTTTTACTTTTTCACAGTGATAGTAATTTGACATTTTTTTTCCAGTAGTATTTATTTATTTATTTATTTTGTAGTTTTTGCTATTATCCTGGTCATTTTTAAGTAACTGTATAATAATTTGTTTTTCTTAACTTCTCCAAAGATTTCCAAGTATTTTTCTGATATTTTTTGACGAATATTTTGCTGTTTTCTGGTCATTTGTTTGGATTTTTTTCCTCAGATTTTCAGGTCTTTTTTTGTAATTTTTGAAATTTTTGGCAGTTTACCGGTAGGGTTCTTATTATTTTTCTTTTCTTTTTTCTTGCACATTTTTCAGTCATTTGATGAGAATTTTCTTTCATTTTAAATATGTACTGTTTTGTAAGTTTTCAAAGGGTTGAAAATTGAGTAACAAACTGGCCTCTGTTCGAAACTATGGATCGGGCCGCATTTTTCACCGAAAAAGTTTCACGAAAATAACACTCATGTGACCGAACCCGAACATGATTTCTAAATTTTTGTCCGAATCTGACCCGCCAGGCTCAGAACACACTCTATTCTGTTCATCAGTGCGCCCCCAACCTGCAGCATAGCTGAATGGCAGCTCTGCCAGCTGGGCCGTGTGATCCAGGTAAGTGGCCAGTTTGGCACACCAAGGCTCATGGTTGGCATCTGCTTGTAAACACTGGTCTGAACAGTACAGGACCACCTTGCACTGGGAGCTGTGGGGAGACACAGGGGAGAGAGATGCAGACAGGCGGAGAGAAAGCGAGTGAGAGAGGGTGCAGCATGCAGCGGAGTCGAGCACGAGCAAAGCAAGGGGTTGAGATGAGATTGCAACAGACACACACAGCACAGATGATATGATTTGTCCACAGAGAGACCGTGACATCAGAGAGCACAGAAAGTAAGAAGCGGGTTAGTGACACAAAGCATGCATTGAAAAAGAGAAGTGAGTGGAAAATATTGACATTTCACAAGAGCAAGAGACCCTCAGTAAATAGTGGCTCAATTGTTCTTAACGGCTGAAATTGCTGTAGTTCCTCAAACCTTTTACCCTAAAGCTCAGTTTCTACAGCTCTGCTTCCTGAAACCAATCAGCATGTAAAAACCAAGTTCCCACTCACACCGCTGTTCAGCCAAAACACACATCTACAGCAGTCTTCTGAGCTAAATTAGAACATCCTACACACACACAAAAAAAATGCTGGGTTATTTTAATAACCCAAATGCTGGGTTTAGGTTGCTGGGTTACAGGTTGGGTGGTTTGACCTAACACTGGGTTAAGAAGGGTGACCCAGCAAAATGGGTTGGAGGTGAAACCTAAAACTGAGGCTCATCATTCTTTGCAGTCCGCCATTTTCATGCAGACAGAGACCTGACCTGACCTTCAACCCTCTCTGCTCCAGTAGGCTATGTAATAGGAAACGATAAGATGATACAAGTGTAACTCATTCATTTTCACTCTTAATATGAACTGAAAAATAATGTTAGCTTGCTGTGTTATTAACCTGAGTTCACACGTTCCCTCTTTGACCCGGCACTGGGTTACAAAAATAACCCAGCCTGGGTTATTTTTAACCTTGCAGTCTTTGAATGTAGAGCCACCCCTCGGTGGAGCTATGGCCTGCATTTAACAGCTAGTAAACCACTGACATATGTAATATTACCATAAAGGTGACCTTTGCAAAACTGAGGGTTGATTGAGAAAAGACCATTTGGACTGAACAGACAACAGACATAGAAGAACATGGAGTCTGGCTGACCAAGAGAGCAAAGACCACACTGATGTAGAGTATACAGGACAGGATCTTTGAGGAAGACGAGCATGTGATTATGTTTTTATGAGACTGTCATTTGTTCATGGTGGTGGCTGTCTGCTTTATGATGGAGGTAAAGACATCATGCCAAATTTTTTAAACAGGTGAACTATCCCTTTAGCCTCAGGAAGTCCACATGTGATGTTAGTGGGTCTTTTGTCATCATAATGGAGAGCAACCTAGCTCTGTGGAAACACACCCACTGTGACCCATGCTGTGGGTCAGCCCCACTCGTCTCTTTGTCTTACCATGCTTTCAGCTGGCTGGGGAACGAGCGTTTCTTACACACATGACAGTAGTGTGATACAGGCCAGCGCAAGCTGAAGGCTGGACGAGCCTCCTCCTCCTCCTCCTCATTGTTGTCCTCCTCGTCCTCCTCGTCCTCGTCCTCCTCGTCCTTCAGGTCCACAGGATCCCAGCCCCCCAGGGCCAGGGGCCACAGCTTTATGTCCAGGATCTCCTGTCCCTGTTTCAGTGTGTGCCAGAGCAGCAGCCTGCACACACACACACACACACACATATCTATCTGTGTACATATCTATCTATCTATCTATCTATCTATCTCTATATATACAGTGGGGAGAACAAGTATTTGATACACTGCTGATTTTGCAGGTTTTCCCACTTACAAAGCATGTAGAGGCCTGTAATTTTTATCATAGGTACACTTCAACTGTGAGAGACGGAATCTAAAACAAAAATCCAGAAAATCACATTGCATGATTTTTAAATAATTCATTTGCATTTATTGCATGAAATAAGTATTTGATCACCTACCAACCAGTAAGAATTCTGGCTCTCACAGACCTGTTAGTTTTTCTTTAAGAAGCCCTCCTGTTCTCCACTCATTACCTGTATCAACTGCACCTGTTTGAACTCGTTACCTGTATAAAAGACACCTGTCCACACACTCAATCAATCAGACTCCAACCTCTCCACAATGGCCAAGACCAGAGAGCTGTCTAAGGACATCAGGGACAAAATTGTAGACCTGCACAAGGCTGGGATGGGCTACAGGACAATAGGCAAGCAGCTTGGTGAGAAGGCAACAATTGTTGGCGCAATTATTAGAAAATGGAAGACGTTCAAGATGACGGTCAGTCTCCCTCGGTCTGGGGCTCCATGCAAGATCTCACCTCATGGGGCAGCAATTATCATGAGAAAGGTGAGAGATCAGCCCAGAACTACACGGCAGGACCTGGTCAATGACCTGAAGAGAGCTGGGGCCACAGTCTCAAAGAAAACCATTAGTAACACACTACACCGTCATGGATTAAAATCCTGCAGCGCATGCAAGGTCCCCCTGCTCAAGCCAGCGCATGTCCAGGCCCGTCTGAAGTTTGCCAGTGATGATCTGGATGATCCAGAGGAGGAATGGGAGAAGGTCATGTCGTCTGATGAGACCAAATTAGAGCTTTTTGGTATAAACTCCACTCGCCGTGTTTGGAGGAAGAAGAAGGATGAGTACAACCCCAAGAACGCCATCCCAACCGTGAAGAATGGAGGTCACTCTTTGGGGATGCTTTTCTGCAAAGGGGACAGGATGACTGCACTGTATTGAGGGGAGGATGGATGGGGCCATGTATTGTGAGATCTTGGCCAACAACCTCCTTCCCTCAATAAGAGCATTGAAGATGGGTCATGGCTGGGTCTTCCAGCATGACAACGACCCGAAACACACAGCCAGGGCAACTAAGGAGTGGCTACGCAATAGCATCTCAAGGTCCTGGAGTGGCTTAGCCAGTCTCCAGACCTGAACCCAATAGAAAATCTTTGGAGGGAGCTGAAAGTCCATGTTGCCCAGCGACAGCCCCGAAACCTGAAGGATCGGGAGAAGATCTGTATGGAGGAGTGGGCCAAAATCCCTGCTGCAGTGTGTGCAAACCTGGTCGAGAACTACAGGAAACGTCTGATCTCTGTAATTGCAAACAAAGGTTTCTTTACCAAATATTTTTCTGATGTATCAAATACGTATTTCATGCAATAAAATGCAAATTAATTAATTAAAAATAATACAATGTAATTTTCTGGATTTTTGTTTTAGATTCCGTCTCTCACAGTTGAAGTGTACATATGATAAAAATTACAAACCTCTACATGCTTTGTAAGTGGGAAAACCTTCAAAATCGGCAGTGTATCAAATACTTGTTCTCCCCACTGTACGTACTTGTTCTGTTTACCTCTTCACACCTCTCTTTAACATGTTTGGGACCATGGTGGTCAGTTTCACAGATTTAGATTAGACCTTAAGGGTGATTAATAAGGTTATTATCAAATGGAAAAAAGAAAAACAAACCAAAAAATTATCTTTTTAGGCAGGGGCTAACAGGGACAGTAAAAAACAAAAGATATCCCATTCTATGTACACAAATTGTTTGCACATTGTCCTACTCTATCAAAGATTTAAGTTAAGTGTTACATGCTAAAACTGTTCATGTTTTCATACACTCAGATGACAAAAGCACTAATTCTGAACATTTAATAAACCTTTCCTCTAGTAGCCCATCACTGGTGAACGCATACAGGTGAAACAAGTGTGAAGGCTGCTTTCATTTAATCCAGAGAGCAGTCCCTGTCCAGTCGGTGTTTACCTGCCATCCTTATGCAACTCCATTCTGTTTCTGTCCCTCCCTTTTTTCCTTTTCATGCTGTGCAAGAAGCAGGAGGTTGGTCTCTGCCTCATACAACACATCCAGCCTGTACTTACAAGCTAGATTGTTCGGTAGCAAGCTACCTGTCCTTTATTTCTTTATTATTTGTGTGTTTTGGTCTGCATTTGTTCATGTAATGTTGTATACGTATGGTATATTTTCTTATTGGTTTTTATTCATGGGTTTTTCTTTTATGTGTAGCCTTGATTTAACCAGGTTTGACAATTATTTATCACACAGAGCACGCGGCAGTGTTCACAAGCACCTGATACATGTTTGCTCACCTGCCATTAACATTCTTGTTATTTTGAATATAATATATGTATATAGATACAATTGTCTTTTCAGTTCAGTTCCACATGTGTTGCCATATCTTCAAGCCAAAATCATCCATTATCCAAACAGCCAGTTAAACAAACTGAATGCCTTCAACAATTTTAGTGTATGCAAGTATTTCAGGATCACAAAGCACTGCAAGAGGGCTGCTGCTTACAAATGCAACATCATACACATATAATTCTGATATTAATGACTTATGTCATTAATTGGACCATTTCATAAAGTGCCTCCTCTAGTAACAGACAACATGAGTCTTGGTCAGTTGTTTTTCATTTGATATTCCAGTTGGTTGCTCCATAATTTGCTGTACATAGCTGATGCGCTTCAAGGAATGTTGTTTGCATTTCTTTCAACATCACTCTGGATGAGAGCCTGTCAAAATGCCCATCGCACTGATTTTCAAGAGTCAAGAGCAACAATCTCATCAATAATCACATCATGACTCATTTTTCAGGACCAGCCAGACAGGTTTTAGTCTGATCTGCTAGCTGTGGTTTTTCTTGGTGTTTTAGGGAATCACCTTCGATGAGTTCAGATCCTTCTTCCAGTTTCTCAACAACCTAGAGGACTTTGCAATCGCCATGCAGATGTACAACTTTGCTGCACGCTCCATTGGACAAGGTAGGAAGGGAGGCTTTCTGGAAGTCTGGCTCCATTTGTGTACTTGTTTGTTTGTCCATCACTCTGCTAACCATCTGGCTATATTTTGGTGTTACTTCATGTCTCTGTTTCTCACTCCTTTTCTTCTCCCAGATGAGTTTGCAAGAGCGGTTTACGTGGCTACTGGGCTGAAGCTGACACGACACCTGGTCCACACCATCTTCAAGATTTTTGATGTGGATCACGATGATCAGCTGTCCTACAAGGAGTTCATCGGCATCATGAAGGACCGCTTGCACAGGGGAACTAGGGTGAGCGACTGAGCTTGTGTGTGTGTGTATGTGTGTGTGTACCTTCTCATCTGCCATATACTGACAGATGTTCTCCAGGTATGTGCTGTTGTGTTTCCACATGGGTGAGGCACAGGAGGATCCTAGCAAAGCTCTCCTGACTGAGAAGCAGGAAACAGAAAGTATAACATTAGTATAAGAAAACTAATGTTAATGTTGGATTTTTTTTTTGTTGAATAATGGTAGCAGAGACACAATAGAGATGTTTAGGGGGAGAAAGTCAGGATTATAATCACTTTACTTCACAGGTGCAATAAATGTAAAGGAATCTGCCTTGGTGGCACAGGATCAGAGATACATTTGCAGCTGAGATACAGAGTCTTTAATAAACTACACGCATGCTGCAGGGCAACAGGCACTCCCAGACAACTAGTGAACAAAATAACAGAAACGCCCCATGAAAAAACTCTTATACTAATTTAAACCTTGCATTAAAATGGGTCTTGAGTCATTGGTAGAAATCTGATCGCCTGTCCACATAAAATTAGATCCGGATATAAATGCACCCAAGATACTTGGGGATGGATTAAATTTTAAATACTTAAATCAACTTGGAAGGTTTTTTGAGACTCACTGTGGCCACAAGTTTAGGAAGTGTCAATGGAAAAATTACTCCAAGCCACATACATAATGTTTATGCTCCACACTTTGTAACTGGAGAGAGAAATAGCACACAACTTTGTTTTGATCTGAGTAAAGCTGAGGAAACAAATACTGTAAGGCGGCAAAACCACTAAACCTCCAAGGGGGGAGGGGGTCTGGCAGTCAGATTTGCATATAGCTGCCAAGAATGTATTTTTGATAATAGATGTAACTGTAACATGGATAAATCAATCACTACCAGATACAATCTCAACACAAGTTGCATGAATTATCAGGTGTAAATGAGGTCTATGAAGTCGTGAAGTCACAAACACAGGAAGAGACATACAAATCAAAAATAGGATTTTTATTTAAATCCCTGAAGGGAAATTATCCTCTCTCTTGCCCCCCTCTTCAGGGATGTCAAAAGTCAAGCTCAGCTACAGAGCAGTAGCCCTGGAGCTGGTAGGGATTTCATGTGCTCAAGGGCACTTCAACTGGATAGATGCCTGTTAACATGGGTAATTGAACTCAAATTATCTTGTTGAAGAACAGTCTTTGTAACTGCTAAATCAAACTGACACATCAAAGGTTGTTTCCAGCCTCTTCCCATACTGTTATTTCATTCTACATCATAATACTGTCATGTTGTAGTATATAAACTATAAAAAATATACAGTAATGCTGTGCCAATCAAATCTTTTGCCACAGTCCACTACAGTCCACTGAGCTTTTAGTTTTGAATTGAAAAAAATCTGGTTTTACTGTGAAAGGATTTAAGATACAAACAATCTGTCATTTCCCATCCAGCACTAAAAGAATTCAAGAAATCGCAGGAAATGAAAAATGTAATACAGGGGACAGACAAACTGGAACCATAACATGAAAAAGGAATTTAACTTTGATGTAACCTAATCACAATGTCAAAGGCAGCTGCATAGACAAGTCACATTAAGTTGAATGCTGAGTATGTCAGCTTTAGACTATGTGGCAATCACTGCTTATATTTGTGAGTTTTCAATGCAACACATTCAAAGAGGCAATAGAGCTACTCCCTGGATTATAGAGGTACAGTATATGTCACAAAAACAGCAAAAATATTTAATGTGGAAATGGGAGCAATCTGAAAAATCATGACAACAACATATGCCAAGCACAGAAACTGAACCGACACATGGAATAAATGGCCAGAGTAAGGTGCATGTGAATGCTCTTAAGTTACTCAGGGTTTGGAAGACTTTAAATCGTTCTACTATAATTACTCATCAGCTGGTATTTGAGCAGAGAAGTTTTTTAGGGGGCCCAGTCTTAGTGGAGTCAGCAGAGCAGAGTGACAGCTCTCGGGAAAAAAGCTGTTGAAGTGACAAGTGGTCAGGTAACAACTTGAATGAGCTACTTGAAGTGATGACAACTCAAATTGAACTCAAAATCACCTTTCTCAGTCTTGTGTTGTTTCCCAGGTGTGATACTGCCCTCTAGTGGTGTATCATGATGTAACAATGTGTTCAGCAGGGAAGGGTTGTGAAGCATTTCTAATCATAAAATGTCAAGTAGGGATGACACCTGCTCATAATTTACCTGAAATGCTGTGAGGGGCACTAATCCTAACACACTGTAAAGGCTCCTGATGTGACTGAATATGCTTGATGCTTGACCTTTTCGCTGACCATCAACATGTAATGTCTCTTGTGGCCTCACAGTCTTGGCTTATAAGCAACAATCTCTCTTTTAACCTCTCTCTTTCTCTTTCCCTCCCTGTGTATTTCCTCCATACACCCAAAACCTCTACTCTCTCCCTGCCAACTTACCATCAACCCCATCTCCCTCTTCTCTCTTCCTAACTCACTCCAACATCTCCTCCTCTACCTTCTCTGTTTCCTACATCTGTGTCTTTCTTTCTTCCTCCATCTCTCATTTTTCCACTTCATCCCTCATCCGTCCGTCCTGCTGTCTGCTGGCCTCTCAGGGCTACAAACATGTGGAGCGCTCCGTCTCTTTTAAAACCTGTCTGAAGAGGGAGCTGGCTAGCAGATAAGTACCACCAATACCCACAACAACCACCGACATCTGTGCCTAAACAAAATGTATAAACACTTATCAGAGTACCACTGCACCTCTTCATCTAATGAATGCAAAGTTAATATTTCATTTGAATTTTCTGTCTTGATTTTGAAATGAATGATTTGTAAATGAACTGACTACAGATCTGATAACAACAACAGCCACAAAGGTACACCTATGACCCCGAACGTGCTCTTTGATTTGGAGTACAAAAACTTTCATCGATACCAACTGGATTGGGTTAAGTGATCTGTAATTCTCACTTTCAAACGTGACCTGTTGTCTTTCATATCTACAATACTACTACAAGTACATTAATCTAGCATCTCATCTACTCACATATATACTTAACACAACCCTCAGGTCATATTTTGAATATCTCAGCCACTCCAAGTGTTTTTTACAAATATTTAAATGCAAAGGAAAATTTGGGTTCTTAACCTCCTGACTACCAAGAAAAAAAAATATTGTCCAATCACATTTTTTTTAATTCCCCAATCTTGGTAAGGATAATGAGAATAATTGAGAATTTTTTTTGGAAAAAAAAAGTTTTTATTTTTAAGATATCATGTGTCCACTACAGTGGACATCAGAATGCCATATATGTGAAACGAAACCTTGATGGCAACTAGTTAGTCCCAAAGAAAATACCAAAAAGTCAACATAAGAATGAATTTAACATCCACATAACTGTCCATCCCCACCCCTTCACATTTGGTATCATTGAAAAGCCCTAAATGTCCTCTGTAGATAGCAAAAGGAGTTAATGCAGTAGTATGCAGTGGGTGGGAGATTTTCAGGTTTACAAATGTCCTCCACAGAGGACAAATTTGAACTGCTGGTAGTCAGGAGGTTAATAAAGTGTTAGGTGTGTTTATATACAATTGGCCACATCCACTTAGACTGACACTTGAACATTGATACTGAAAATAATGTCATAGTTAGAATTTCTATGCTATTACATTTCATAAAGTCACAATAAGTCAAGGACACAGAAATATTGAAGTTGAGTACCTCTAACACACACACTCACAAACACACCCACACACCCCCTCTCATACTGAAGATGTAGCAGGCACTCAGGTTTACTTTCATGTGCTTCCAGGAGCAGATGCTTACTTGCATTGCCTGCAAGTAGACCCCTGCTCCAGCTGATGGCCAGTGGCTTGGCTGTGAATGAGCTTTCAAGAGGGGTGTGTGTGTGTGTGTGTGTGTGTGCGTGCGTGCGTGTGTGTGTGTTTGTACTCAGAGCTGTTCTCTTATTGCTGCGGCATTGTGGGAAGCTCATGATGACCCAGATGTTTTAGTTCTGATTCATTTCTAATCTGAACTTCTGGGACCAGCAGGTCAGTGGATCCAAAACAACTTTTGAGAATTACATTTGGTACCGCCTTACACATTGAAAACATGACTAAACCTCACCCCCAGTTCATACCAAACATCATCTAACACATTTTTTCAGCAACACAGCTGCTGCTCAGAATGGAAAACAGTGATGACTGGGTATCGGAGGACAAATATGAGGAGTCTCGTGATATAGAACTCTGGTTCAGATATTGAGAAATGAATTGTCTAGGTATTATGTAGATGATTTCAGTTTGCATGGCAAGTAACTTGTTTTGAATATTTCTTGCTATCCGCTCTCTGTTTCAACAGGTGGGGAGTGCAAAGAAAATTTCTTAGGAGTCATCAGATGAAGTGGGTACTTAACTGATCGTCACTCAAAGACAACAGGTACGAAAACTTTAACTTAACCTACATGAACTGGGCATACAATTTTTGCTGCTGGATGAAGCAGGCTGTTTCAGCCTTGTTCAGATTAGGAGGTGAACATTCTGAGCCAAATAAGGAATTTGTAACCCAATTCATGAGGAGCTGTTGTGGGCAGAATTTATCCCTGCATTCAGTGATTTTCTATTTTTGAATCACAGTGTAGCCCAGTTTCTTCTGAATAGAATTAATATGGATTTGAGATGGTTTTGACTTAGTCACCAGAACAATTTTTATGTGTGCTCTTGATAAGATTGTAGATTAGTTCAGTATTGTATAGCTGCATCTGTCAACACCATTAACTAGCCTGTAATAGCAGCGTTGTGTGCCAGTGTTATAAGTAGGTGTGTGTCAGTTTCAGGTCCCAAAAGTGCAGCCACAAAAGAAAACACAAGATTCCTGAATTTTCTTGGTCAAATTATATATATTTTTTACCCAGTACTAGCTTGAACTACTCTTTTTTCCTGATCTTGACTTTACCCTACTTACAGATTCAACTTCCACAACATTAACCTGACCCTGACTAATCTTATTTGCTTGCCTGACCTGAACATAACCCCAACTTAACCTACGTGCTTGTTTTAAACTCAGCCCTATATGTAATAATATTAGCTGCCTTGTTAGTGTTACATGTACATTAGTCCACTGAGTCACCCAGATGTCCCCACAGTGTAACACTGTGACTGAACATTATTTGGACTGCAGACTCAATTAAGAAACTTACATGCTGAGCTGCTGAAGCAACAGGTAATTTAAATGTTCCAGTTTTCATCCCTGCTCCTGTCAGGTCTGGCTCTGACTTTGTTTGTGGCAGTGGTTGTGCCTTTTTTGCTTCTCTCTCTTTGAGTGTCTCTGTTTTCCATTGTAGATAACTGTAGTCTGTACTTGACATCTTTGGGTCATTGTTTTAAAGTCGTGAATACACAATTATATTTATTCTTCAAACCAGACTTGAATTAACTTGGTTACATTAGCTTGAAGTTGACTTTGTGGAACCAATTAATCCCAGATTGATATTGTATGTTAACTCAGGTCAGGCTTTTCATATTAAGCTCCGCTTTGCTTAGCTTCCTTTTATGGCTGGGTGGTAAATCGATTGAATTGATTAATCTGAATTTTAGGGATGCACGATATTGCATTTTTTTTGCTAAAATCTGATATGCTGATATTTTCCAACTCTTGGTCGATTGCCAATACCAACATATGCACATATTTTTTTTCACCTAATTGCAGAGAACTTTAGGTTAAGAAATTAACCCCAGTTCTCTGAAACATGAGTGAGGTATCTCACTATGGGACATGCCCTCCTCTCTGTCCCCCAGAAGCTGTTTTGCCCTATGCCTGTCTTGACTGGCAGACAGATGTGACGTCTGCCTCCTAGGGGAGGCACTTCCTCCTGCTATAAAAGTCTGATGTAATGCACTACCTTCAGTCTAGTAAGCACACCACTTCCTCCTTCCAGGCAAGGAGGGTGGTATGGTGAGATACCTCACTCATGTTTCAGAGAACAGGGGTTAATTTCTGAACCTGAAGTTCTTTTGCAACATTCAGTTTGGTATCTCACTAGGGATATAGAGACTCCCGATTGCCACACAAGCTTACCTCAAAGACTGATCATAACACATAGCCCATTAATTGGGAATATTTGGTACTGAACCCACACTCAGGATTGTATGAGACAATGTCCAGGTGCAGTAACTTCCAATTTATAGACCATGTAGACGTGCAGGGGGTAGTATCCCCTTGTTATCATAGACCAATGGTTATAGCACCCACGATCCAATGTGACAAACACTTGATGATAGATTTTCCCATGACACAAACAGCTGTTCTAATTTTTGGAATCCAGCTGTCTTACCTTCATAGGTGCGTTATGCATGCACTGGGTAGAGGGTATTACGTCATTCACGCTCCTGCATGGAGAAAGGAGGAGGATATAATGCTGACAGCTCAGTAGGACAGTATGATAATATCAATCCCATGGAGCAGTAAGGTTCTTTGAAACTGGCCATAGGTGCTGCGCCAATTTCATAAATTGACAAAGGAGTTGTAATGACACTTAATGGAAGACTGCCAGTAGCCAAGTTTAACCTCTTACGGGCCAGGCCACAGAGCCATGTGCTCTGGGTGAGGGTGGGAGAGGCTCCCTGTGCGCCTGCGTCAGGAGATTGCTGTGGAGGGGCAGGGGCCACGCCTGATTGCACAGCAGTTGAAATACTTCCACTAGCCAGCATCTCCCCGGCCAGCGGGGAGCCATTAGAATAGAGTAAGATCCTTCTCCTGCACCTGGGCGAGAGTAGGAATGATCAGTGCTAATGGGGGAAAAGCATACAGGAGGACACATGGCCACTCATGTGCCAAGGCATCCAATCCCATCGGAGTGCTATGACCGGTCAGTCTTCTCTTCCGCTGCAAAGAGGCCTATCTCTGCCCGACTGTGTTTCTTCCATATCTGAGCCACCACCTTGCTGTTTCTAATCCTTGTAGCGAGGACTGCCTCTGGACTGTAAATCTTTCCCCAGGTTCAGTATGCCTGGGAGATGTGTGGCACTCAGCAATAACAGGCTCCACATAATCAGTCTGTGTGCCAACGTGTTCAGATGACCTGAACGTAGCCCCCCTTGTCTGTTGATATATGCCACTACCATGGTATTATCCTTTCTGACCACAACATGCTGGCCTCTCAGAAAAGGCAGAAAACATTTGAGTGCCAGTGCAATGGCTTGTTGTTCAAGACAGTTTATGTGAACCAAGTTACATAAACCTCACCAACCAACACCAACCTCATGTGTGAGCTCCATGTACCATTTACAATCCTGCCTTCATGCGTGGCTCCCCAACCCGTCAGATAGGCATCTGTTATAACAACTTTTTTTGCCAGGATCATCCCCATGGCAACGCCTGCTGTCAGAAAAGCTGTGTGTTTCCAGGGGTGCAAAGCAAGGACGCACGCCATGGAAACCAGGACCCGACAGTAGCTGTGGTGTGCGGGGTTCAGCTTGAGTGACACAACCCACCACTCAAACAGGCTCATGTGTAGGTGGCCGAGTGGGATGAAGACCACTGCTGATGCCATTACCCCCAGCAGCCTGAGACACATTCTAAACTTTTGCTTTGCCCTCTTGCAAAAAGGTGCTAGATAAGCCTGAAAGGCTTTCACCCTTTCCTCTGACAGACATGCTTTGAATGCGACTGAATCAGAGATAGGCCTTTGAATGTAATGTTTGGGTCAAAACCAAAACACTCCTGCCAGAGTCATCGTGGACATATGCGTTGGGGGAGATGTGATGCCTGAGGCGGTTTGATCTCAGGCAGGTGGGAGGAACTTTTTCCTTCCATGTCTACACAGTCCAACGCCGACCCTCCCTGGATGGGGTTCTTGGCGGAGAGTGGACTGCTCCATGGCTGAGTGGCCTCCTCTAGGCACAAATGATCAACATCTGTCTGGTGGAGTGTTTTACTGTCGGCAGCATTTTAACTTCGTAGAGAAAGTGTTGGTCTTGGTAAGGACGAAAGGCCACTCGATGCCCAGCTTTGCATCCGCTCTATTACAGGCATCATTCAGGTCCATGCTGGCAGTTGGATTTGGAGATCAGCTGTTCGCACCACCTATGGCCATTGGCTTTGCAGCCAGTGGAAGGATAAAGGACTCGTCATCATCCTCTTCGCCTTTGTCAGAACTGAAGCTAATGCTGTTGGACTCATCCCCTGATTCGGAGTTGTCTCCTGTGATGTCATCGTATTCTGCCTTCAGGCTGGCCTTGGGCTTGTCGGTGTAGGTTAGTGGGGTGACAGCATCGAGCTGTTCACCCTAGCTGGCCCCTGTGGGGAAGGTGTGTTCCCAGGGGGCTCTCTGTTAATGTCTGGAGGGTTGGCTACCTCAATCATAGGGTCTGCTTCTGATAGGCTAGCTTGGCGCGCTATCCTGCATTGGCAGGTCTTTATGGAGAGGTGTGCACAATGCTCACAGGTAACCGGGAATACTAACACAGCCTTGGTGTGTTGCTGCCCTAGACACGCGGCACATCCAGAATGGTTGTCTGCTCCAGCGATTTTATCACCACATGCACATACCTTGCAGGTAGCTTAACTGTGTCCATGGTGAGGGCAGGTTTAGATTCCGCAATTTGCTCCATTCAGTAATTCGTTATGAGAAGCGGTAAGCGGCCAGTATGTTGGCCAGCTGCAGTAGCTACTGTTTGGAGACAGCGCAACTACTAACTTAGAAAGCTGTGCAGAATGGGAATTTCCCAGTTTGGGATCAATAAAGTAAATCTATCGATCTGTGAGAATCAGGTAGTGTTCGGTGACTGAGTGGTTACTGTAATGCTAGGTTATTAGCCACACTTGCTGTCTGAGAGGTTGTTTCTGGGAGTGAGACAAGGTTTTAGACTGAAGGTAGGATGTTATATCGGGTTTTTATAGCATAATGTAAGCGTAATGTAAGTCTGGTGTAATGTAAAATTGCCTCTGAGGGACGGTGCATAGGATCTGTCCCTTAGTGAGATAACCAAACAACTGTTGAAAGAGAACATTAAGTCACTCCTGCAGTGGAATTAACATTATTATGCCTACTCTTATCGTGATGGCCCACTGGCAGAGGCAGACATAAAATAAACTGTATTTCAAAATGTACACATTCACTGGGCAAAACAAGAAAACTACTGAAACTTAAGTTATGTAAAACATGCCATATTTATTTGTGTTAGTGATGCACAATATTGGATTTTTGCCAATATCTGATATGCCAGTATTCAGGCTTTATTAACTAATGACATGCCAATGACATGACATGCCAATACTATCGTGCATCCCTAGCGAATTTATTTATTAAGAGGATGCAAAAAATAGTTGAATTGTAAAATTAAGATTTTGTCTGCATACGTTGTAATGTGGGTAAACACTTGGAGTGCTCTGTCAAACAAGCTCCAACTCACTCATCTACAGAGAGCGTGCATGCCCAGAAAACACGTGTGAATCACCAGTCACATGATCATGCCAGCAAAGATTCCCATCAGTTAGTAGTAGTTAATGAGGGACTGCCTTGAAAAGAAAAACTTAGATTAAAATCGAGAATTGTGAAAAGTTTGGGGGAAAAAAAAAGAGATTTAATTTTTTGGTTGTATTGCCCGGGCCCACCTCCTTTGTGGACTAGCCCCCTCTGTGACATGACAGCAGCACAGAGCCGGTGTTTCCAGACCCTGTTTAAAGTATCCAATTTTTTTTCATATTCATTAATATTACTATTCATAGTAATAACACCAGTGAAATTCGACTTGATGTATGACATATATGATTGCACCAAGTATTGGTATTGCTAAGTATTAAGCAGATGAATACTGATTAGGCAAATTAACACAGGTTGTAAAATATGCTAAGTTAACCCTCTATGTGAGTGATGAGAAGATTTACAGATCTGATTAAAAGCGTCTTTGTATTGTTTACAGTTTTTTACAACATAAAGAATTGTGAGAGGTTCTGTTGGATTGGGTGCAGTGCTGCTTGTCTGCTGGTCCGTGCATTTTGAAATCGAAGTTGCACGGCGAGCTCTTTAGAAGGAAAGTAAATTTGACATACGTGAAAATGAAATGAAAAAGAATTAAAAAAAAAAAATCCTGGCCAGGAACAAATCCTCCTGCTCAGCCTATGTATGAAAACACTGTAGTGGCAAACCATGTCATAGGAAATGATTTGTTTATCTCAGATTAAATGCAGTCAATAAAGTGTGCCTTTGGACTGGACTAGACAAATTAGGCTTGGCGCAGTATAATATAATGTCACAGAGATTTCTGTAGATGGACAAATGACATATTGGCAAAAACAGGATAAAGTCATCAGTGATGTTTATATGTCTGTTCTAATTTTTGCTGTTGAGCAAATTGTAGCTACATACAGATGGGAACAAAATAATGATTCATAATTAAGTGATGGCTGGTTTGCATACATACCAGTGGCTGGTCATTATGTATGCTAGTTAAAACATTTTTTAGGTAACCACACTTTGACCATGATCTTACAGGCCAACGATCTATGGCCATTCTGGCTGTCTTGTACTTGCAATCTCCTGTCTGAACTCCAGTGACCCACTTGGCTCCTGTTTGAGGTCCCTGGCCGAGTTCTTGCTCCTCTGGGATAGGAGGCCAGCAGCAGCACAGGGGCCCCTGCCAGCCTCTGCTGCTGCTTGCCAGTGGAAACCACTGCTGCCTGCCTCTCAAACATTCTTGTCTGTGGGCTGTGGAGTGAAAATGCAAAACAAAGGCTCCTTTTGTGCTGCCGGGCCTGTGGATGCGTGTGCATCGGGTGGAAACACAGCTGGCTGTCTAGAGTCTATAGCAGTGGTGGACAGTAATGAAATAAATTTACTTCAGTATTGTAATTAAGTACATTTTGCAAGTATCTGTGCTCTACTTGAGTGTTTATTTGAAAACTTGAGACTTTCACCTCACTACCTTGAAAGATGAAAATGTTACATTTGACTCCACTACATTTCTACAAAGGGTGACGTTAATCGTTACTTTGATGTCAGCGATTCAAATAGTTTTTCCCTCTAAAATGTGCATGGCCTCACTGTCATGTCAGCAGTCAATCATGATGGCAAAAGAAAAGAAATTTTGAATTTTCTAATTTTTATTATAGAAGCATTAAGAATACACAGATCAAAAGATCTGAAATGAAAAACACCAAACAAACTGAAAAACAAAACCATTTTGAAGAAAGCCTAACAAAGCCTAAGTCACTGCAAAACAGTTGAGCAGATACTGCCTGATAACAATTTATTAGCCTTCAGCCAAGTTATATTTGTCAGTATGCTTTTATTTTATTTTATTTTATTTTATTTTATTTTATTTTATTTTATTTTATTTTTTATTTTACAGTTACTAATTTTGTCGCTATTCAATCTCACTAATGGCATGTATTGCCTTTTGCAGTGTTAATTTTGGCAGCTGATTTTGATTTTGTCACAGTCTTAGCCTTGTTTTTGACTAAAATGCATATTAGTTTTAGTTACAATTTAGTCATCTGAATTATTGTTAGTTCTAGTCTAGTTTTAGTTGACAGTCTATTAAAGTTTCAGTCTCATTTAAGTCAAATGCATTTTTGTAATTTTTAAAAGGAAATCAACACAGTAACTGTTCATTAAGCACACACAGATGATTTTAGACGCACTTCAGTGTGAAGAGTCGGGCCCTGCACTGAGTGTTGCTTTACTCCTAATACAGAAACAAAATATTCCTTCTTTAGTTTTTGGGTTTTATTTTCTGCAGCATTATAAATGAGGTGTGTCCGTAGATCTGTTTTTTTTCCCCCAACCAAGCCATTGAGCGTGACTTTAGTGTTGTTTGAATCACAGTGAACTCTGTGTACCTGTGTGTCTGTGTCTGGGGATCAGCGTCAGCAGCACTGCCCCTGTTCAACCAATTCAACCAATGACAAGGATCCACACTGAACTTCAACCAATGACAGGGCGGCACACTGCAAAGTTATATTTTAAGACAAGATGAGAGGATTTTTTGAATGTCTGACAGTCCACTAATAACATTTTTGTCCCATCTCAACTCGTCAATAAAAAATAAACTTACATGTCGTCATAGCTGTTATTTTTAGCTTATTTCGTTTTGTCTTAGTCATGAAAAAAAGGTTGTTGACAAACATTTTTTGTCATCGTCTTTGTTGACAAAATTAACATTGGTCTTTTACAAAGAAATCATGGCAGTTGCCTCAAGAAACACAATATGTTTAGAGGTAAGAAGTTCTTAGATGTATTGTGAAATGCCAGCACTGTGCTGACATTAGAAAGAAAATGTACTTTTGGACACTTAAGCATGTTAAAATACCCCAAATACCTCCATAGTCTAGTAGAAATTGGAATGAACAACTTTCAGTTTAGTTTAGTAATACCTGACCAGAGGTATCTATACTTTGACTCACGTAATGGGATTGTGTACTTTGTCCACCACTGATCTAGAGTTTGGTTACAGTGAAACTGTGGAGCAGTATAGAGGGGCACGTGCTATAGATTTTTGGACAGGGTTAATGACCATGAGATTATTGCATTATCAGTTATCACTTGTATCTTCCAACCCCATCAGAGTATTGCCAGTCTCAATTTCCTGCAATGAGTATGTTTATGTGTAAAGTAATATTTTGATTTCAGCTTAAGCAAGGCAGCAATTTCATTATATATTTCACTATATCTATCTGATTATCGAAATTGGGGTTCTTAATCAGCGTAAAAATAAGCCAACTGACCACCCTAGATTTCTGCTCAGTCTTTTGACTTGTAAGGTGCAAGGAAAAATCATAGTCAAAAGAATTACTTTGGTTTTTGAAATTTGGTGTAGTAGCTCAGGTGTCATATTTACCAAGCAATCACCATGGCAGCATGTGTTAGAGGGATTGTGAAATGAATCTGTGTAAACAGCTTTATAAGGGACATCGTGTTACTTTGAATCGTGAAAGTTGTAATCAAACTCCCAGTAATTGGGATACTGATGTGCACATAAATGTGCTCATTGAGGCTTCACACTTTCAAGTACAATGTGAAGATCATCATGAGGTATAGTCCATGACGCTGCCTCAGGCAGGATGTGTGACTGAGCAGTGATTCTTGGTTTTGTGGATGTGTGTTGCCTCCTGGCAGTGAGCCTGATGTTTGTTGCCTGTTACAGTCTACATTTTGGGGCCGGGCGATACGGCCAAAAATATTATCACAATAAGATGGATCTTACCAGTCAGTATCCACAGTCATCTCAGTCTACATCAAGTAATTGTTCTGTCACTTTTTGCTACTTATTGCTCCTGAGTAATATATGAAGAAAGCAGAAAGCTAATCATTATCATTATGCTGTAGTCCTTTTGCCTACCAAAATATTATAATGTGAAATGTGTGCGGAGTGTGTCTCTCCTCATTCTTGACCGGGTGTGCAAGCAGACCTTTCTCAAGTCTGTGTTAATCATGTAATAAAAATGTTTTAAATTTATCTATATTTTATTACACATTTTTTACATTTATATTGAGGAAAACTATACTTAGATAATGATTGTTATTGTTTAATTGCTCAGTCCTTGTACGTTTCATTATACTAGATATTTATCCGTTTTTAGAGCAGAATACCCCCCCAGCATATTTGCTCCTGACTTCAGTGTGAAACCCAGGATCTTTGAGCTTCTCACGAATAGATGCTTCACAAATCCTTCTGCTCTCAGGTGTCGCGATGAGATGTGGATGATGGAGAAAACACAAAAGTTGCTATGATACTGACGTTTTAGCCATGGATATGATGGCAGACAAGCCAGACGGTATTACGACACACCAACCTCTAACAGCACTGTACAGAAATAGGCTTTTGAATTACTTGTCACTTATGTGAGTATCTTCAGCATAGACACAGGCAAAATAACATAATGGCTTTAAAAACTTGAAACACAACCAAGTTGAGCACATAATCTGAAAATTGTATTTATTGTTAGAGCAGGCATTTTATACAGTTCTTCTAATTCTTATTCTAATGACATGAAGTTTCTGTTTGCTTATTGATGTTTATACAAAGTTTATGAATAAGTATTTTTGCTGAATGAAATTTCTGTTGTTGCATATCACATCAGGTATTGAAGAGTTGTAAAGTTTTACTGGTATTTGTTTCAATGGTCAAAATTCAGGTATTATGCCATACTCAGTAGGTCATGTCATACTCCCCGATATGTAGAAGGGATGGGTGTGACTAATCAATTCCTTGAGTACTTGCAGTTATGAGAGAACTCGAGGGGTTAATGAGGTTTTTTTTGTTGTAATTTCACTAGCAGGCTTTCTCCCATTTTGGCAAAACAATTCTATTTTTTAAAATGATGTTATTTACTTTACCTGTTTACTTTTACTTATGTGTGCTGCACATGCCTGTTTTTTATTTTGATCTGGCTATGTTTGTTGATGGCTTTGTGTAATTAATATGCCTATTAATTCATGCTTTTTGTTACAATATTTTGTTAGTTGTGAATAAATTCTATATTTAAAATGGTAAATTTGACAGATTTGATGGAAAATTATGCATTATGCATTATGCATTGGATATATTGCTGTGCATTGTTATTGTTGCTGCCATAAAATGTGTTCTAAACATAGATTTCCCTCCACGTGGAATCAATCCCTCCTCAAGTAGGTAATGCGATCAATTGATCTAGGAAAAAATTACTTGTGCCCATTCCTACAATGTCGCCTAAATTTTAAAAAAGCTATGGTAACACAAACACTAACACAAGCAGCATACTTGCTATTAGTCTGCGTCTGTGTCTAGCGCTAGTTCATCCATGGCATATTAACAAGTTCTTTATGCACTCTTTGACATGTTATAATATGCTATCATAATGTCTGAACAGAGTATCAAAGAAAAATGGTGTATTCTGACATGCCGTACCTGGTAAACACTGCAAGCTGGTCTGCGGTTTAGATTATGATATTCACAGGGGATAGTTTTAATATATTACCCATTATCATGATTTCAGAGCTTGTTAATTCTTGACAAGCTATTTAGCTTTGATGTCTTCAGTCCTTGCATTTCTTTTTAGATTTGTCTTCTTTGTTCTGCTCTGTTTGCCCTGTCCTCAACTTGAATAGGGAAAGCACTCAACATGGTAGAGAGAACATGGAAGGGAGGGACTGCTTGTAATCGGTTCCTGTACTCTTTTCTGCTCTTGATGTAATTATATTGACTGGAATATTTACATGGCACATCTGTAATTGCTGTGCTGCCCAGGTTTACCTGTAATGTTTTACATCCTCATGACAAGCTTAAAGCCACAACAAAGGGAGTCAGTCCCTCGTCTAAATAATTTTCAATCTATGATGGAAGGAGTATCAGCTGTAGAGGAATTTAGCCAGGCTATTTTTACTCTGCATGGTAAGGGTGGTTGCTATGGTGTTGCCCGTTGGCACTGTTGCTGTGCTGGCGTCTCAGTGCATGTGGCGGGGTGTGTGACGAGTGGCGCCGTGGATCCACTTCAGAGTGAGTCATATCCTCAGAGCTCAGCTGCCCTACATCTGAGCGAGTGCTCACACACACACACACACACGCACACACACACACACATGCACACACGTACCCACACCCAGAGCACACATAACATCAACATTGTTGTATGTGAGCAAGAGAGAAATGAGATAAAGTGTTCCTCTGAATGCTTTTATTTCATTAGGTGATACATTTTCTGTTGAATAACACTGTGGAAAGTTCCATGTGTGGGAGGTGTGGTAATTTAGCTACATCTGCTATCCTGCGTGGTTGGCATTGTTAACATCTGATTATTTGTTGTTGAAATTCAACAGCCCATATGTCTCTGTTCTTCTTTTCCTTTACTTCTGTGTTGCTCTGGGGAAACCAGGATGCATTTGCATACCACACAATTAAGAGAGAGAGATGTGATATGCAAGCAGTTTGATTGGCTGCTTACAGCTTTTTTTAGAGACACGCTCTGCAGAATGGTTGGCTTTTTGAGGTTTTATGTTGATTTGGAATGTGGTGTTGTTGGTATGAGCAGGAAGGTGCTGCTTGTGGAGCTGTGATTAAGTTAGATTGGAGGAGGAGGAGGAAAGTAGGTCATTGGGTCAGCAGGTCAGTGAAGCACAGATGACATCACAGTTATACAACCCCTGCTCTCCCAGTTACACAACCCCGCCTTCCACTGCAGCTACTGCATGCTACTGCTGCAATCTCTGCTGCTACACTTGTCTCGGTGGACAGCATTTTCTTTCCCTGACTTGTTTTCTTGCTTATTTTAGTGCTGATGTCTTCATTGGATTCTCTTGGTACCAGTGTGTCTTCGTTTTATTTTCCCTGTTTCCTCATTCTGAAGCAGCACTCCAGTTAGCCCGTCTAATGCTAATGTGATGCTAATGCTATCTCCCTTGATTTTAGTAGGTAAGGAGTCTGGATAAACCTTCTGTTACTGGAGAAACACGCAAAACATTGACTACAGCTCTCAAGCATCACCTTTTTAATGTTGTCACAAAATTTCTGACCATTTGTGTTGACAGTAAATGACAACACTGTCAGATAGACCTTATACTTTTTGAATTGACTGTGTCAAACACATCACATTCAGGGAGCAGTGAAATAGCCATGCATAGCTTGAAGACAGTTTGCCATTATAAAGTCTGTCCTTTCTCCTTTTGTCATTTAGTGTCCTCACTCCATTCTCCATTCTCTTTTCCCATAGATGTGTCTTTGTGACTCTTTCTGTGAGCACAAGGATCACAGAAAGAGGATCAGCTCAGATTGTTGATTAAAAATAATAAAAGCCAGGAATATTTGTTTGAGCTGCTGGAGGTAGGACTGAGTGGTATATCGATAACATGAAATGAGACTGTATATATTGTCTGGGATTTCAGATATTGTAATTTCATGGTGGTTTTAAAGGCTGCATTACAGTAAAGAAATGGATTTTTTTTTTAATGAACTCATTAGACCGTAGCAGCTGTTTTGTTATTTGTCTCTACCTGCTTGGTCATCATATCCACATAAGTGATGCATATGCATAAAAATCTCTTGTGTGTAAATATTTCATGAAAGCACCAAGAGTCATCCCTACATATTGTCACAATATTGATATTGAGGTATTTGGGGAAGATATCTTTACATTTGATTTTGTCTATATTGCCGAGCTCTAACTGGAGGCATCTAACTTCCAAAAACCCTCCACGTGAATTTTCTTTAAGTTAGTATCGTCATCTTTAGTAGTCTTTTCCACTTGCATGTCTAAACATACACTCAGTGACCGCTTTATTAGGTCCACTCATACCATCCAAAGCAGTTCAATGCAACAGCTCTGCCATAAATTCTACCTTTTCAGAAAGTTTATAATGTTCACTTTTTGTGGCGAATGTGTAAATTTAATTCTGTGTTTATGATTGAGATTGTAGTTTGCACAGGTCTTGTACTGGACTACATTATATTGAGGTGTTTCAATATTTTTCTGTCCTTCCTGTGCATACACAGGAGTTGAACAGAATAGTTGAAACACCTCTCAGTAAAAAGCAGTCCAGTACAACAGCAGCACTAACTATGAGCTCAATGCCAAACATAGAATTGAATGAACACTTCTATTACTGTGACAAAAAGAATTAGATTGCACAGGTGGACCTAATGACGTGGCCACTGAGTGTATAGTATGTGTACATATAGAGACCTTTCTTCTCAGTGCTGTTTTTTTTTTTTTTTTGCTTTGGCTCGAAGAATACTTAAACCTCTGTCCCTGCAAAACATCCCATACTTTTAGTGGAGTGTAGATTCAGCCACATCCTCTGTCGATTCCAGGGACTGGTTGATGCATGGACCCAAATGTGTTAACTCCTCCCAGGTTAATTTGACATCATCTGTCCTCCACAGCTTATATAAGGTATCATATAGTTGCTCTGGCCAATGTGCTCTGCCTGTGCGATGACATATAATGCTACATAGGTGATGATACATTGATTGATACGTGATACAAAACTCTACAATATTAACTGAAAATTGATAAATAGATATTAAAAAAAACCCACTGTATAATATGTAGGTTGGCTAATGAAATATACAATGTATAATATGATAAATTTGGTGACTAACTAACTCAAAACATTTCATAATACCATTTCCAGTTCATTAAAACAAAATTACTATGATGCACTTGGTTAACACATTGCAATAAAATGTAGATGTCATATGAAAATTAAGTGCATAAACGATACATATCAATAAAAGGGGTCAAAAAAGTAATGCAGTATTGTAAAAAAAAAAAAGGTTATATCCCAGTACTCCACTGTATTATTATTATTGTAATGTTTTCTTAAATAATGTAATTGTTGGAGTGCCAGACAGAAAATCAGCAGCCATACCCTATGTGTTTGTGCCATGAACCTTTACATGTAGGTGCTTTATGCCGTGTGCCAATGTCTCCTGAAAATAGAGGCCCATCTGTCCTGCATTATAGGCATTTGCCCAGTTTCAGTGGACAGGCTTTAGATTTATCCTGTTTTTTTTTGTTTGTTTGTTTGTTTGTTTTATGTGTATATTGTTTTTACTATGTGCTGCTTGCAAACCTGCCGCATTATTATTAATTGTAGTCGGGGACAATAAAGAAGCGAAAACTGTACTGATGCTTGGTTATGTAGGCTAGAGCTGCCATTTCAATAAAAATAAAAATATAT